>JARDWI010000231.1:0-40001 GCA_029378325.1 Elaeagnus macrophylla
TTCCATACTACTTCCACGAAAAAGTGTGTGCTGTGCTTCATAGGAAACAACTACCGAGATGGAAGGACAAGCTTAATGACATATTAGCTCGAAAAATTGATATCACACACTTCAAGATCTTTGATGATGGTGGATAGAAACGAATTAGCAACGTCTTGCTAAGACGTTAAAGAAAGCGTTTGGTGGGAGGCAACCCACCATATTCGGTAGTATCAACTTATTTTCTTTTCTTTATTTTCTTTTTATTTAGTTTAGTTTTCTTTTTCAGTTTTTCCTTTATTTTATTTTAGTTTGAATTGTTTAACTTTGTTTAATGTTTTCTGTTTTTCATTTGACTTAGTTTTAATTTAAATTTGGATTTGAATTGGGATGTAAATCTTTGAGGTTTCATACATGTTTCTTGCACACTAATTGCTTCATCATGAGAAAAGCGAGGAACAATGAACCGGAGCGTACGTGTAGTATACACAATCTCATACGAAAGGGGGGTAACTTCTCACACTTTTTTTTCTTATTTCTTTTGTTCTTCTTTTTCAACATTGAGGACAATGCAGAAATTAGGTTGGGGGTGGGAAGAATATTCCATGAGCATGAAATATGACCAATTTTAAATTTTTAACTTTTGTCACTTGAAGTGTTTTAGGTTAGTGTCGTGTTTACTTGAGTCAATCCGAAAATCTATGATATTAACATGATTGTAATGACGATGACATGTGAGAGATGTTGGACTTTTACCTAAGCAACGAAGCACATAAATGTTAGATTCATCTAATTTGAGGATTTTGTGGTACATGTGGTAGTTTGCATGGTTAGTATAGCTATTTTGATTTGTGGAATGTATGCATGTTCATGATATGTTTTAAGTCTCAACAAGCTCTAGAACCCATTTGAAAACAAATTGAAGCGAAATAATAGAAACAAATGCCACCTAGAAAGTGATTTAGGCCATCCTTGGACCGTTTGGACTTTTCAAGCCTCCCCGTATTATTGTTATCCATAGTATACCCTTGAACTCAACATTGACATATATTGTACTACCCTTAGTGATAAGAGTACTCAATATAATATTTGATTTTCATGAGCAATTATGTTGAATTTATCTTGCTTCATCATCAAAAAAAAAAAAAATGATGATGATGATGATTAAAAAAATAAGCAAGAAAAATAAAGAAAGAGAATCAAGCAAAAAGATCCAAGGGACATATGGAATTTATAGGAGGATGAAAAAGAACACTTGGTAGAAAAAGTTGAAAATAAGTTTGTGACATAAAAAGTACTCTTGTCCTATCGAAAACATCATTTTCGTACTTTCATAATCACACACCTAACCACAACTTTACAAGCCTAATGAAGTCCTATTGATTCTAGGTAGTTTGATTTCTATATTAGTGGAGATGAGTTTGAAAAATGAGCATATGGAGTTTGCAAGTGCAAAATTCACATTAATATTTTACTTGTACATTTATGAGATATTGAAATATAACCTATGAATATCATGCATGACACGGTCAGATAGTATAACTAATGGGTTTGTGGTTTGATTGGTTGTTCAAAATTCGATTATCATGATGAGTTTGATGTTTGGACTGTTTTTGAGCTTAGGTGATGTTTAACTATTTCATGTATCATTCGTTGTTAACAATTTTTGAGATGTATGCATGGATTGATTCAAGTATGTTTTGAGTCTTTATTTATTTTTGTTAGTTACGATGTTTGCGGGTATCATCACTGGAAACCCTCACGAGACTATAACTCGTCCACTAGGGCCACCTAGGGGTTTAAAGGCTTGTTGCATATGTTAAATGCAACCGTGACAATCTACGGAAGTGATTTAGGTCGCTTCACTTGCTAGAGACTAGCAAGAAGCTGGTTGGGGGTTGTGATGAGTGCTCGAAAAGTACTAATATTTCGTGATTAATTGTGCTTAATTGTTTGATATATAGATTTATTATTATTGTTTATTCAATTAATTTCATAAATCTATCCATTCGGAGTCACGGGTATATTTTAGTGCATTTCAGGTGTTTTTAGCGTCAAATGAGTCAAATGATGAAAACACGCAAAGACGGGACACCTACGGCGCTCGGATCACGAGTTACGGGCAAGACAAGTCAAATATGTAAGCCTTACATAACGAGCCATCACATATGTAAGGGGGTAAGCATGAAGAGAAAGAAAGCAATGCCCGCCGCGGCGAAGAAATCATATGCCGCGGCGGGGAGCTCTCGGGTTTTTACACAATTTCCAGAATTTGTGTTGCGCCGCGGCGGAAAAAATGCATGCCGCGGCGCGCCTATTCCTAATGCAATCAGGAATCCCTTACATCTATAAATACCCCCTTAGACCCCCTTTACAACAGAACTCGACCAATTCGTACACAACTCTTAGATTTCACAATTTTGCGACCAAACACTACATTCAATTAGTTTTGAGAGCGTTGCCAGAGCGAGAGACACTATTCTAAGGATTCAAGGAAGCCAACGACGATCGAAGATAAGGCTTACGGAGAAGAACGCTATCCTATCAATAAGCGGTATTTAGATCTAGGATTTTCTTGTTGTTATAGAATTAATTCTTCTTCTCTTTTTGTTAAAGTGTATGATCATATTTTATTTGTCTATGAATATTAATATGAACATGAGCGGCTAGTTTAATTATGGATGTTTAGTTTGTGTTGCCATGTTTGCTAGAATTGTGTATGGTGTATTTTATTTAGAATAAACAAATTACTTTTTGATTAAAAGCATGTTTAGATATTTGATTATGAATTATCATGGGCCCATTTGATGTTCGTAGTTAGGTTGAAAAATCTGAGAATTTAGTTATAGGAACGTCACCTTAACTTTATTCCGAAACACTTAATCAAAGCTTCAATTTAGTGACTTAGTCATAGCATTAATTTGATTGGCATGTTTTCCTTGCGCATAATTTGATTGCTATTTGATTTACCCCCGCCAAAGGCAGTTAATTAGTTAATCAATAAAGAGATTTACCCCCGCCAAAGGCAGTCTCGTAAATAAAAGGAAAGCCGGTAGTTTTGTTTATATAGGACGTTCATGTTATCTCACCATACCTTTTCGATGCAAGCATGGTCAACCAAGCTAAACGTCCATACATTCTCCATTGATATTTGATTTAATTGAATTGATTGTTTACTTGCGATCTTGTTTTCGTTTGATTGTCGTATGATTGTTCTCGTCACAAAAACAAACAACCTTTTTACAGTTTTACTTGCTTTAGAATTCTAGTTACTTAGAGTTTTTGTTTCACTAGAACTCTATTTAATTAGTCTTTTATTTTCATTAGAACTCGATTTAGATTACAAAGTTAGCTATTTAAAACCACTGCAATTCCTTGAGAGACCGACCTTGGAAGTTGCTTATCACTTTACTACGATTGATTCGTACACTTGCGAGTACTAAATTTATCGCATCACTACGCCATTACAGGATGAACCCCAAGGAAAATGAATTGCTTCAGGAGATAGTAGAAGACCTTTTGAACAAGAATCGTAACCAAGAGAGTAAAATTTCATGTGCGCCTTGCTAGTGCCTAAAAAGAATGGTACCATGTGAATGTGTGTTGACAGCAGATGCTATCAACAAAATCACCATCAAATATAGATTCCCAGTCCTTAGAATATAAGATATGTTGGACAAACTTCAAGTTCCAAGTTGTTCTCCAAACTTGACTTTAGAAGTGGGTATCACCAAATTGGAATTAGAAAAGTGGATGAGTGAAAAACTGCATTCAAAACAAGGAAAGGCCTATATGGGTGGCTTGTTATGCCCTTTGGCTAGTGCAATGTTCCTAGCACATTCATGAGATTAATGAACCAAGTTCTTAAGCCATTCAATGGGACTTGTGTAGTTGTGTATTTTGATGACATTCTAGTATATAGCAAGAACTAAGAAGAAAACTTGGAACACCTTTAAGCTATCTTACAAATGATGAGTGCTCAAAAAGCACTAATATTTCGTGATTAATTGTGCTTGATTGATTGATATATAGATTTATTATGACTATTATTTCGATTATTTTCATAAATCTATCCATTCGGAGTCACGGGTATATTTTAGTGCATTTCAGGTGTTTTTAGCGTCAAAATGAGTCAAATGATGAAAACACGCGAAGACGGAACACTTACGGCGCTCGGATCACGAGTTACGGGCTAAACGAGACAAATATGTAAGCCTTACATAATGTGCCATCACATATGTAAGGGGGGACGTGAAAAGAAGGAAACCAATGCGCGCCGCGGCGAGAGAATTGCATGCCGCGGCGTGAGGCTCTCGGGTTTGATCCTGAAAACATAGAAGCATTGCGCGCCGCGGCGAGGGAATTGTATGCCGCGGCGGGGAGCTCTCGGGTTTTTGCATATTTTCCAAATTTTGTGTTGCGCCGCGGCGGGGAAAATGCATGCCGCGGCGCGCCTATTCCTATTGCAATCAGGAATGCCTTACATCTATAAATACCCCCTTTAGACCCCCTTTACAACCAGAACTCGAATTGATACACAACTCTTACACTTTACAATTTTGCAACCAAACAAGAGATTCAATCAACTTTGGGAGTTTTGCTACACAAAAACGAAGCAAGAGAAACCATTCTAAGGATCCAAAGAAGCCGTCGACAATCGAAGATAAAGCTTACGGAGGAGTACGTCAACCGATCCATAAGCGGTATTTAGATCTAGGTTTTCTTTGGTGTTGTAGAATTCTATTTTTCTTCTTCCTTCGTTGGAGTGTATGTTCGTATCTTATTTGTCTATGAATATTAATATGAACATGTCTGGCTAGTTTTATTATGGATGTTTAGTTTGTGTTGCCATGTTTGCTAGGATTGTGTATGGTGTATTTAATTGATTTATGAATGAATTACTTTTTGATTAAGAGCATGTTTAAATGTTTGATTATGAATAATCATGGGCCAATTTGGTGTTCGTAATTAGACTGAAAAATCTGAGATTTTAGTTAGAGGAACGTCACCTTAACTCTTTTCCGAAACACTTAATCAAAGCTTCAAGTTAGTGACTTAGTCATAGCATTAATTTGATTGGCATAATTTCCTTGCGCATAATTTGATAGCTAGTTAATTTACCCCGGCCAAAGGCGGTTAATTAG
This sequence comes from Elaeagnus macrophylla, assembly GCA_029378325.1. Classification (NCBI taxonomy): domain Eukaryota; kingdom Viridiplantae; phylum Streptophyta; class Magnoliopsida; order Rosales; family Elaeagnaceae; genus Elaeagnus; species Elaeagnus macrophylla. Next base: position 5,124 of record JARDWI010000231.1, read on the forward strand.
TTAATCAACAAAGAAACCTACCCCGGCCAAAAGGAGTTTCGTAATTAAAAGGAAAGCCGGTAGTTTAATTCATATAGGACGTTCATGTTATCTCACCATACCTTTTCGATGCAAACATGGTCAACCAAGCTAAACGTCCATACATCCTCCACTGATCTTCAAATATATCTGAATTGATTGTTTAATTGCGATTTTATTTTCGTTTGATTGTCGTATGATTGTTCTCGTTACCAAAAACAAACAACCTTTTTACAGTTTTATTAGCGTTAGGATTCTAGTTACTTAGAGTTTTAGTTTCACTAGAACTCTATTTAATTAGTGTTTTGTTTTCATTAGAACTCTGTTTAAGTTAAAAGTTAGTTATTTAAAACCACTGCAATTCCTTGAGAGACCGACCTTGGAAGTTGCTTATCACTTTACTACGAGTGATTCGTACACTTGCGAGTACACATTTTAACACATCAACAAACAGTCAGGAAATACAAGTTGTTTCTAAACCTCAAAAAGTGTGAATTTATGACTTGACAAACTCCTTTTCTTGGGATTTGTTGTTGGATATGAAGGAATCAGTGGACGACAAGAACATTGATGCTATTCAATCTTGGCCATTCCCAAAATCCATCCAAGAGGTCAGAAGTTTCCATGGAGTGGCCACTTTTTATAGAAGGTTTGTAAAAGTCCATAGTAGCTTCCATTACAATTGTTTTTTTAAAAAGGACAATTTTCTTGGGGACCGAAACAAAGAGGAGAGCTTTCTACTAATCAAACACAAGCTATGCATAGCCCTAGTCCTTATTCTACCTAACTTTGACAAGGTCTTTGAGGTTGAGAATGATGTCTCTATGGTTGGAATTGGAGCAGTACTATCCCAAGGTGGTAGACCCATTAAATACTTCAGTGGGAAATTAAGTGAAGCTAGACATAAGTGGTCCACATATGACTAGGAGTTTTATGCTATTGTTAGAGCATTCAAACATTGGGAATACTATCTAATCTCCAAAGAGTTTATTCTTCACAGTGACCACTCAACACTTAAGTGGATTAATTCTCAAAGAGACATTTCTCATGCCCATATCAGGTGGGTAATTTATTTACAAAGGTTCACCTGTGTGTTCAAACACAGATTTGGCCAACTAAACAAAATGGTTAATGCACTCAGTAGGAGGCATACATTGCTCACTATTCTTTAGATTGAGATTTCTAGCTTTGATTTCTTGCCTGATTTATATGGGGCTAATGAAGATTTTCAAACTATCTGAGATCAATGCCTACATCATGGAAATGGAGGCGATTTTCATGTTTAGAAGGGTTATCTCTTTAAGGGCAATATATTATATATTCCTAAAACTTCACTAAGGGAATATCTAATCCAAGAGCTAAGTGGACTAGCTACTCATGTTGGCAGAGAAAAGACAATAGAACTAGTGGATGCTAGCTATTTCTGGCCCCATTTGAAGAGGGATGTGACTAGATTTGTTCAAAAATGCCCTATATGTCAGAGGGCCAAAGGTGGTACCCAAAACACTAGCCTTTACATACCACTACCTGTTCCTTCTATAATCTGGGAAGACCTTAGCATGGATTTTATCCTAGGGCTACCATTGACTCCCAAAAGGGTAGATTTCATTTTAGTTGTAGTGGACAGGTTTCTCTAAGATGTCTCACCTTATAGCTTGTAAGAAAATCAATGATGGCACTAATATAACAACTATTTTTTTTAAAGAAGTTATTAAACTCCATGGAATTTCCAAAAGCATAACCTCTTACAGGGATGTTAAATTCATGAGCCATTTCTAGAAGGAATTATGGAAGAGGTTTGACACTTCCTTGAATTTCAGCAATGCCTACCACCCTCAATCAGATGGCCAAATTGAGAGCATCAACGGAACTGTAGGAAGCATGCTCAGGTGTCTAGCTAGCGAAAAACCCAAACAATGGGATCTGTTGTTATCTCAAATTGAATTTTCTCTCAATAGCATCACCAACAGGAGCACCAATAACTCCCAATTCTCTATTGAATACACTAAGGTACCTAACTTTTCAATTGATCTGTTAGTAAGACCTACTCCAAAGAGTAGAGCTGCTAGTACCTGGGCTAAGAACTATGAACAATTTCCTACAGAAATTAAACAACACATTGAAATAATAAATGCTAAGTATAAGTCTTAGGCTGATCAGCATAGAAGACATAAAGAATTCCAAGTTGGGGAACAAGTTATAGTACATTTGAACAAACAATGTCTATTTTCTGGATTGAGGCACAAGCTACAACAACGAAACTATGGACCATTTTGAATTGCTAAGAAGATCAATGATAATGCATACATCATTGACCTCCATACATATTGAAAAATTTCTAACACTTTTAATGTATTGGATCTATGTGATTATTAACCTCCAGAGGATGCTACAACAATTGAGGTGAATTCAGGGTCAAATTCTTTTGAAGATGAGGACTATGATGTAGCCAACTATCAACTAAATTAATTATATTTTTAATGTTTTAAAAACTTATTGTCGTTTGTTCTCTGTTTATGTTATTTTTGTTGAAATGATATGGACAAAAGATTTGTATATTTCTTTATGTTTGATTCATATAAAATACATATATTTATACTAGAAATAAGGAAGCTAAAAAAGGATACTAATTTAATATGATATTGCTACCATATTAGGTTTTGAGTTACTTTCCTATTTAACTCAACACTCCCCCTCAAGTTGGTGCATACATGTCCCACATGCCCAACTTGTCTAAAAACTTTAAGAACACTCGATTTGAGATTGCTTTAGTGAGAATGTCAGCTAACTGATATTCTGAACGAATCTTTGGTAATTCCAAAATCTTTCCATCCAACTTTTTCTTGATAAAAAATCTGTCTACCTCGACGTGCTTTGTACGGTCATGTTGAACTGGATTATGTGCAATATCACACGCTGCTTTATTGTCACAAAATATTTAGACAGGTCGTTCAGAAGGCAAACCCAAATCTTGTAAGAGAAGTCTTAGCCATAGTGTCTCACAAAGTACATTTGCTAAACCTCTAAATTCAGCTTCTGCACTTGAGCGAGCTACAACATTTTGTTTCTTGTTTCTCCATGTCACAAGATTACCTCATACAAAGGTGAAGTAGCCAGAAGTAGATCGCCTGTCACCCTTAACACCAGCCCAATCAACATCAGTATATGCTTCTATACTTTGATAGTTTGTGTTTTTGGTGAATAATACTCCTTTCCAGGAGCAGACTTTAGATATCTCAAAATGCGCATAACTGCATTCATATGTTATTCTCCAGGATTATGCATAAATTGACTGATAATACTTAAAGCATAAATCAAATTTGGTCTAGTATGAGATAAGTACATCAACCTCCCTACAAGTCTTTGGTATCTTTCTTTATCAACTGGTACCTGGTTGGATTCAACACACAATTGTAGACCTTCTTCTACTGGTGTATCAACTGGTTGACATGCTGACATACTAGTTTCTTGTAGTAGATCCAAGGCATATTTTCTTTGAGATAAAAAGATTTCATCCTTTGATCGAGAAACCTCAATCCCAAGAAAATACTTTAAGAACCCAAGGTCTTTCATTTCAAATTCTCTAGACAAATAACTTTGAAGAGCTTTTCTTTCTTCAGGATCATTTCCTGTTACGATCATATCATCCACATATACAATAAGTATAGTGATCTTACCATGCTGTTTCTTTAATTGTTCTCATTAATGTCATTTTTTTTCCTAAATATCTTTGTTATTTATAGCTTCCTGCATCACTTTTAGCAGAAAAAGTTGAAATGTAAAGCATTACAATCATATATTCAACATAATTTATCCATAAATGTAAATAAGATTACCTCTAGACAACTATATGGAAGTTTTTTTAGGGCTTGATTAATTTCTCTCGCTACAAGTTCTAAACAAAATCACAGGAATAAAAACCAAAATTATAAAATGGAAATACAAAAGAAAAAGAAAAGGCAAATGCCAAGAATTACAACTAATCATCTTCAAATTTCAAAGTCAGTCTTCTTTTGGCATATGGCACAACATCGCACAATCCAAAACAACTTGTTTCCTCTTCTTTGAGAAAAATCTAACGGCATTAGTTAATTGCATATCAAATTCAACACACAAATTTCACTCACCATCAAATTCAATGAAGATTGCGAAAGTACATTCTGAAAATTTGAATCAATATAAGTCGATGGCGTGGAAAAAGTCATGAGGTCAGTGGAAGCCCTTTTGGAGTTGGAACTAGTTGGAATATCGAGTTCATCTGGTTGATTTTCCATTAAGCTTTTTCATTATGAGTTTTAGATCAGAAAAATTGAGAGAACATTGAGAGGTGAATAATAAAAACTATACTTATATTATAAGGTTGATTGGGTGAGTAAAAGAGAAGCGAAAAAATCCAAAAATGCCAGCGTGTGGGGTTTGGATATTCACATGTGTGAAGTTGCCGTCTTCCAATTTTTTTTTCTTGCACACGACGTCAATTTCTTTTATTCATTTATTATTTATTATAAAATTTCTCACTTCTTTTCATCATAGTCAAACTTGTACGTATAATTATGAATACTTTTATCAACAACAAAAAGAAAACAAACATTACATGGGTAAGTTGCATTAATATATAGAGAAAAATACACCTTAAAAATTTTAAAATAATATTTTTTTAATAAAAATATGTCCTTACATAAAATATGTCAAATAGTGAATAGAAGATACCTTTCTCGTATAAAACTTTCTCCAATAAAAATACGTAACTTAACTACAAATCTCAATTCTATATACAAAGGGAGAAAAGTATAAGCAAAATATTTCAAGCTTGTGCTTGTAAATTTTATATAGTGTGAGACATGTAATCTTGAAAAGGTTAATCTTCAAGATAGTTAAGTTTTATTATTACTTATAAACCTTACATTAATATCATACTTAAGCGATGTGGGATAATACCTTTAACATTCCTTCTCAAAGTGTAGGTCTTTGTCTTTTGTAAAGACTAACATAGGTACTCAAGTTTACATTGTCTTATTGTTATAGTTACTATTATTAGATGCTGTATTTGTCATATGAGGAAAATAAAAACGTGAAGTTTCACAACGGGATTAACAGTAGGATTCAGAAATAGCAGCAACAAGTAGAAGAAATACTAGAATGAACTAAAAAAAAAAAAAAAAAACAATAATTAATAGATAAAACAATCAACCAAGAAACACCAATCAGCAAGGATTTTCAATATACAACGATTTGTATCCATCAGTACTATGAAGTTACACAACCAATTTGAAAATAAAAGGTCTCCTTTTTAGGAATTGAATGTTATCAATTGATTTCTGAAGGCGGCGAAGATGATAAAAGGCTGAAGAGGAAGCCAACCATGATTCCAATGAGCCCCACAAAGATGGCAAAGGTAAAGGAGAAACCTTGATCACCTTTCTGATATCTCTTTGTCCTCAGCATGTCCTGCAGGCAAGAAAATTGTAACATGAAATGCTAGCAGCCAATCCAATCAGTACAACAGTTACTTTCAACCCGAAACATAGAAATTGTAACATCTATTAAGATGGCTATGAGCCCCCCTATAAACCACTTCACTCCTTTTCAACTTATTATATAATCTACCACACCAGGACAGCAAACTTGGAAGGGATGAAGCAAGCGGGATGGCTGAATACTCACCAGTTCCTGCTGAAGTTGCTGTGTTTGTCGAACAGCTACATCTCTTTCTTCCTTCAGACTTGATGCTTCCTAAACAAAGAGAAAATTACTAAAATAATAATGCATAAAATTTTCAAAATTATAGTACAAGTCATATTGGTGACAATGATAGCAACAGCCAAGAAAATAATGACTTACAAAATAACTCACAGTCTTAATTTCTTTGACTTTAAACATCTAACTGCACAGAAGAAGACTCTTTAAACATTATCTGAAACCAAATATTTTTTTATTTTTATTTTCTGCACATATTTAGATTTACGCATATAATCTTCAACTCATTCTCTGATTTTATTTGATTCCCTAATCAAAATCTGTTAACGTATTAGAACTTACAAGTAGACCCATGATTTTCCCTTTTTTTTTTTTACCATATTTTTTTTTTTTACCATACATAAAGAGAAATGATATTCAGCTTCTAGTATTAAGGATTTCAATGATCAAGAACCTCTACCAGGCCCAACTCAAACAAACAAACAAACAAACAAAAGGGAGTTCATACGCAAGAAGTGTGGTGGCATAAACAAATGTGTTTACTAAAAACTTACAGGGCTTCCATCAAGACTACGTGAAGAAGAGGCCCTAAATGTTTCATCTTCCGAGTTTACTTGAACTGAGGGGGGTAAGATGTACAGAACTCTAAGCTTGCAATCCTCAATGTGCTTTCCACTCTCCTTATTGAACTGAGAAAGAAAAAGTTGAACATAATCAACCTCAGGGAAGTCGAAAAATTATAATTGTGGCAACTCAAACAAAGACTACAATATCCAAGTCTAAACTTCTTACAGTATCAGCCGGAAGCTCTTCAGCATCACTGTTTGCTGGCACAACTGTACTCTGTAAAAGAAATTTATCCTTGCATTGCATATCTGGAGGATATTCTCGTTGAGCCTGCAGGGTAACTGTAAATTGAATATAAAGTCAGAGACTCGGAAATACTACTCAAGTACTTAAATTTGAAAAAGGAAGTTCGTATTTCAATCAAAAAATGAAAAAAGAAAGAGGAAATTAGTACTACCACTAGCAGGAAGACACAAAAAAATAACAACAAAGCGATATGACTGGTCCAAGTAATGCAGTTATTTGATCAAAAACCAACAAAATACATGTAACAGAACAATCACTCAACCATCAATGGATAGTCCATTGGAAGATCTCTCCATATGTTATTGCAAGTATATAATTTCTGAAAAATGAGTAGAGCTGGAAAAACTGGGAAAACAAAGTTTATCAGGAGTGACAATCAACACCTCTGATTACACATGACTCCCCAGACTTTACAATGCCAGTGTTGGGCCGTACAAAATACTTCTTCGGTGAGGTGGTTTTGACCTAGCAACAGAAAATGAAATAAATAATAAGAAAAGATATATCCATCAGATTATGATATGGCTCAGCAGACACATCCACGGATAAATTTGGGTACAACCATGCAGCAGTAGAACTGATACCTTAAAAGCAACATGGTTTTCTGTGTTGTTAATGACTCTAAGATCGCAAAAGCTTTGTTTTTCCAGCTCATCTGATAGCATGATATCATGATCATAATTTCATTAGAACTCGGTCAAATAAAAACTCTCAGAGAAGGTAAGCTAAGTGATGACAAGGTACCCACAAAGCTTCCTACAATCCATTTTAGATTTAGCATAGTTTCATTTTTCAGAGAACCATAGTGAACAATTTCACTGCAGAACCCGTATGCTAATATCAGTTGCATCTGAAATGTACATGGTACCCACAAAGCTTCAAAATATTTCAGGTAGAAAACCTTTCAAAAGTCTTTAAATTGGAACCCAAAAGAAAAGGTCTAGAGTCCTTGAGATAGCATGATTAAGTATACATAACCATAAATCCTACCAGAGACCAGAGTCCCCATTATGCATAAAAGACCTCCCATTATGAATAAGGAGAAGGATCAACTAGAGAAATTTGAAAAGAAAATGTCAAATGTCCATTATAGGCCAAGCACACAACTATCTTATGTCAGACAAATTGTTGTTGGAACGTTACCTTAGTCTTCAGTATTTATTGTTGTCTTTGCATAATCTAACCACCTCTGGTTATAAACACACTATTTTAATTATAACAAGAAAATTTAAGAATTTAAGTTCCTACACTTGGCACCGACCACACCTATCTTTAAATCATTTTAGTAAATTTGTCTCAACCCAACCTGAACCATGTCCATATATTATTAATTAGGCTTGTAATTTTATTTCCCATATGCAGTTCCTTAATCCTCTAAGCACCAAAAGAAAAACAGAGATTGAATAGTGTTGTAATCAAAATTAGCAATAAAAAGAAAAGAGGAAGAACATACACTGGAACCTGAGCTCATCAGGTTGAACGGAGATCAAAGAATTACCAGCAGTAGAATTAATCATGATGATGACCCCAATATACTCACCAAATACTCTCAAAACTCTTCCGTACTCCACATTACAAAACACATAGAGATAGAATTCCTACCTTTTAGATTTCCAGATCAGAAAGAAATTAAGAGAAAATTAATTTGTCTAAACCACACATAGAGACACACAGATAGGGAGAAAGGGAAGGGAAAAAAAAAAAAAGATTAGTGGTTTGAATAAGAATGGTCAAAAGAGAATAAGATATGTTAAATTGGGGAGTGATATGTGATGGAACGAAGAAAAAGGATCAGCGAATTGCTCGGTCCAAACCAACACAAGTAGTTAGATACCAAAATCGGGCTCACTTCCTAAGTTCTAACTCGCTTTTAATTCTATACATATAAAGAAAAAGAGGGAAAGACGAAAGAAGTTCTCAAAGCTTCTCCTATGGCTATTTTCAATCCAAGAGTAAGACGCAGAGAGGAAGAGGGAGGATTCCTGCGTTACGAACTTCCGATGAGGCAATTTTGACCTCCGACTCCGCAGTATCAGACTGGAAATGTTTTTTATCGCGCATCAGCAACAAATATATACAACTACACAACTGTGACTATTTTTTTTTTATTATCGATCGATAAATACACAACTGTGCCTATTAACTACTTCCCCAAGTAAGTTGTCCCAATGTACAACCTAGCCTGACATAATATATATATATATATATATATATTAAAAGTAATAATGATGATAATAGTTTATTAATTATGATTAAATTATAAAAAAAATTATTTCCAACGACAAATCTATTAATTATTTAAAAAAATGTACCATAAATTTCAACATGAATTTTTTACATTTTGGTACATTATATATATAAGAAGAAATAATTTATTATACAAGTTTTTATTCCACTAATTTTTGAGAATTGATATTTAAGACAATAAATTTCTTTCATTTTTTTTTTCCTACTCTTTTTAAATTTTAACCATAAAAAAATGATAGTATAAAAAATTAGGTAATAATTTAGAGTAATTAATTCTATCTCTAGATATATAAAATCAAAAAATGCTTTTTATTAGTTGTTGCACATCAATTTTATATGTTAAAATTTAATTAATTTTTGTTGATAAGTAGTTTTATAATCAATTTACTATATCACATTCTCAATTTTATATCAAATAATGATAAAAAAAAAAAATTATCTTAAATCAATAATTAACATATTATTTTATACATATAATAATTACGAAAAACTCTAAATATCACAAATTTGTAATAAATTTTAAATAATGTGACAAAATTTAATTAGATAGTACAATTATGTCCACGAAATTGTGTCAAATAAAACTGTAACAAGTTATTTATGTTTGTGATAATATTGTGATTAGTGTTCAACAATTATATATATTACTACTCATACATAAATAAATAATTTTTTAAGAGTTTTTTTAGTATTATGTACCATGTAAAGTAATAAATAAATAAATAAATAATGTAATTGACTTTTTATAAATAATTTAAATTTTTGTGGAAGTTAATAAACAACAACTTTTAAAAAATGATAAATTTTTGTTATAGATTATTACTATCCTTCATTAAAAAAATGTACATACTAATTGTTGACATTGTTAGAATATATAATAATAATGTATACTTTAGTGTAATGTAGTGTATAGGGTATGCTAAATCTATTATATAAGACATGTTTTGTATTAGTTTTGTTAAGAATTCAGTTTTATAATAGTAAAATATAATTATTCTTGAATTCTAGAATATTATTATAGCATTAAAAATTCTTCAAGATCTATGAGTATGATGTCCAATCACTAATAATTTTGTAAATTCTCTAACTTCATAATTCTTCATTTTTCATCAGTCTTAGTTGCTTTCGTTTTTCTTTGGTGTGCCACAACAACTTAGCAACGCTGTGGAGGTAAGAACCTCCACTGGCAAAAGATCAAATTTTATTGTGAGAAAAATTCCTTTTGACATTTGCTTTAAGAATGTTGAACAAAATCATGGAGATTCTCATATATTGTTTCTTGATGTCTTTTCTTCCATAAGGTTGTGAAAGGAATTTACTAACAAATTAAATGCCCATACATGACACTTGTCACTATATCTTTGCATTTTCCATTTTACTCGGTTAGTGTTAACGGCATAATTGCGACATCAAAAGGGTTCTTACCCTGAACTTCCTTATTCTGTGTTTCAAGTTGAAAGAGTTGAGAATATACAAGATTTTGAGTCAAAATTTGAGTTCTGAATCGGTCACGATCCTTTGCGAATTGGGACAGTGAAATACCTTGGACCTATATAAGGCTACTCAGGCACATGGGTCGAAGTAGATTGGGACAATGGAGATGAAAAATGCGATATTTCTATCAATGAGATTTGATATTCCAGGCGAAGGGTGAACATTTTGGGTTTATGGTTCAAACCTAGAATTTCAGTTCATGTATTTCGTTGCTTGAAGCTATCATGTTCAAACACTAAAGTGACCCTAGCAAAGAAGAAGAGGAATTTGGTGTTGAGATCCATGATAGTGACATAGACAAAATCAACTCCAACAATCTTGTTGTAGGTTTTGTTTCTTCTCAAGCTTGGCAAAGTGAAGTTGAATGGAAGTTCATTTTAATTTTCTGTCTTTTGGTGAATGTTGATCACCAATCTATTGCTTTCAAGGATATGCAAAGTTTTTTGATTGGTATGAGTGTTGTGTATCCATGGAAGAGAACCAAATCTTCCAAACTAGTTTGTATTGTTGAGTATTAAATTGGAGTTTTTGTTGTGCAATTTTATTAGTTAGGTACAATGATAAGTTCTCAATTTGTGTTAATTATTTGATAATGATCAAGAATATTGGTAATACTTTGTATAGAGATATGGTGTTATCTTTAATTCTTCATCTAGTGTTATTGTACATTTTTATGGATGTATCATTACCACCACCACCAATGTCTGACAAGCATCATGTTCAAACCTCTATCGATGAGTTGAGTGTTAGTATTTTAGTTTTTTAGACTCTTGGGGTTGTTTTTTAGGATGTTGCTTCTACTTCCTTTATGCTTGTTTCTTTGTCAATAAAGTTAACTGACACATATTGTCTTTTATGGATGTTTTGCCACCAATACCACCAATGTCTGAACAATGTCACGTTTAAAATTGTTTTGATTAATTGAGTGTTGGTGTTCAATTTTTCAGACTTCTTGTATAGATTTTCAGAAAATTGCTTATGTTCCTCCTGTGGGTATTTTTGTTTTCATTTTCAATGATAGGCTCCACTTGTGAGTTATATTGTTGCATTTGATTTTTGGAGAGTTCATCAATGGTATATGTTCACCTATGCAGCTTGTTTTTATCCATTGAGCTCACCAACATGAATTGGTTCTAATGTGAAATGGGCTTGAATGTTGCCCACATTTTCAAGTGTAGATTACTATGATAATGTTCTCCAATTTCTTCTTATATTTTTCAAACTAATGATCTTGTCAGTTTTATTATTTTGAAGGGGGCCTTAGTCTATATGATAATAATATATACTTTAGTGTAGTGTAGTAAATAGAGTACGCTATATCTATTATATAAGACATTGTCTTGTATTAATTTTATTAAGAATTCAATTTTATAATAATAAAATATAATTACTTTTGAATTCTAAAAGACATATACAATATTATAAGGACGAAGGGTCACCCAAGTTGGCTACTTCTAACGAAGTACATTTTAGACATGTTTTGGAGGCAATACAAATTCACTATCTTTACAAAAAGTCAGGTAAAGGGTAATATAAGTCTATTTTTTAGGGCATCAATTATCTTTACAAAATAAATTTTTACAACTTTTTTTGTAAAAATAGTGAACTTGTGATGTTCTCTAAATAAATATTAGTATAAAATAATGCACTTTCCATAAAAGTTTTGAACTTAATCTACTCTATTTCCATATTATAATAAATTATATAAGTGAAGTGATACACCTCAATTCTATCATCTTGCATGTTATGCCTTTTTTAAAATATACTTTTATTTTTTATTCCGGCCTCTACTACTTATGAACACATCTTCAAAATTATTTTCTTCAAATTATGCATCTAATAAAAGTTTTAAACTACTCTTAAACATATATATATATATACAAACTAGCTTTATTAACACGTGTTTCATTTTCGATATTAGTTGGCAATAGATTCAAAATAAAAGGTAATATATAAGGAGTAAAAAAAAAAATTGCTCTAATTTATTTTGCTATTATAACTTTTGTTATTTTTTTTACATCAAAGGGTACTTTGTCATTGTTATTAAGTGTTCATGACATTTGCAAATTATTATAATTAGTTTATAAGATCCAACAAGTAGCAATTGGCATAATAGCTTGAAACTTGAATCATATATGATATATTTCTAAGCCTTTTTCAAATTTAAAGTAAATCTTCCAACCTCTTCTATCGATAGTAAGCTTGCAATGATAAAATGACTTCACTTAGGGCTCACGGCATCATAATTGGTTTGTTAGGAGTTGGCACAATTTGCACAAAGAAGCATTGAGTACTATGTCTATAAAGTCACTTAAGAATTTATTGATATATTGATACAAGCTATATGATATTGGTACCATGTCAGTGTTCTGACGACTTCCTTAAAGACTGGTTCTAAACACAAATTAAATTGTTTACAACCACCTATACGGCCGTATAAATGCCACAAAGGCACAAACACAATGATTTCTATCTCCAATGATTATTAATAATTTAAGAGACACTAACGCGATGCTTTAGAAAAATGTATTTGCAACTTGTAACAAACTTGGATAATAAGGTCATGATTGCATGTGAATCAGGTTTCGAGTTTCAACTTTCTACCCAGTAAGTGTTTTTAAGAAATACACTTTTGGAGCAAAATAATATGTTGCTACGGATCCGTATTTCTATCCACTCATCTTATAAAAACACTTGCAACAAAAGGGGTGAGGGAGAATTCCATTATGAACAAAACTCTTTCTCATCGAAATCACATAAAATAAAATATAGAAGAAAAGAAAGAGATAAGAAAGATGACTATATATATATATATCACAAAATTTAATAAAAGAAATGTATTTCCCAAGAATGTCCCACAATTTAGGGAACCAATTTGAAAGTAATTAAAGACAAATAATGACCATCTCCATCTTCATTTCTCATTTGAAAGTGGAGAGCCTGGGAAGCTTGCCTCTTAGATGGTACAACCTTGCTCTCCTAACCTTCCTGTGCTTTATCACCTTTATCTCTTTTATGTTAGGTGAATACCTGGAACAACCATGTAGAGCATATTATATTTACTTCATGGAGAAACTAAATTATAGCAGAGCAAGAAGCTGAAAACATGATAATGACAACTGTTGAGGCGTTTGTGGGAGAAATCACATTATAACTAAAAATCCATTGGGAGGATTGATGCACTGTGCCTACACACGTGAGCTTGCGTTCTTACAAGGACATAAGACTCCCTAAGTGGGAGTATATGATGCAGTATGCCTACACATGTCTCACATTGCTTAGAAGCTAAATGGTGATGTGCTTATAAGATGAGCACTTTCTAAATGGTGTGACACATTTTGGTAATACCCTAAAAGCAAAACCGTAAGAGCTTGCTGAATTTGTGAGTTATGATTGTGGGCCACTAAAGTTATGATCCAAAGCAGACAATATTGTACCACATGGAGTGGGTCTTGCCCCACTCTATACATAGAGATTGACCTTGCATCATACAAGGCCGGATTTTGGGCATAACATGTAGAATTTGAGTACTCTCTCAAATCCCAAGTCCCAATATAGAAAAAAAAAAAAAAAGTTCCAACTTTTGTTTTCCGCTGCATATTGAAGAAATTCTACTTGTTGCCATTACTTTTCTACAAAACTGTAGAAATTCAAACTTAACTATGGGAACTCAAATATGTATAAAAAATTCAAGCCTAACTATGGGAACTCAAATATGTATAAATGTGATACTATATGACATGTGATTTTATTATGTAATTGGGTTGATTTGGTAAAATAATGTATTTTGGGCCTCTTATTATATTGTTTGTATTTTATTATGTGTAACCCAGCTCCATTCTAGGTATATTATTAAAAGGGATTTATTGCCTCTGCATAGCATGAATTTTTGATCCCGATACATTTTTTTTCATTCTCGCTCTACGACAAGGTTTTTGGGAGGAAGATTTACAATTTTGTCCCTTTCTTTATCTTCTTCATTTTATCACTCTCAATCGATGCCCTTCGCGCTATTTTATTACAACCAATTGGGCTGACATTGGACTCCCACCAAACACTACTGTTCAAGCAATAGATCTTTGGGAGGTACGTACGTTACGTACCAATAATTAATTATTATAATATGTTTAAACTAAAACTGCTACTACTCTAATTTAAAACAAAATTGAATATATCGTTTTTAATAATATATATATATATATATAGATTTATATTGAATTAATTTAGATTTTGCATATGTAGAGCATATAGTGATAACTTTAAGATACTCTGTTTTTGCTAGGCAAAACAGAGTATACATATAAATATTATGTAAACTGTTTACATAGTATGTAAACTAATTTACATAGTATGTACATTAGTTTACATACTATGTAAACCATTACTTGTTGTATGTAAATTGGTTTACATAATATGTAAACTGGTTTACATACTATGTCATTTTTCATCTTTATGTATTATTTGGTTTGAGTAACTAATGAACATGGATTAAATGGCTGCTGCAAATAATTTAAGTACTCTTTAGCTTTGATAGCATGGTATGCTCACTTTTAGAGAATAAGAGACCATTCTTTAGCCGATTCCGGGTCCACTTTCACCAACGTATAGATTTGTATGGTTTCCTTTCCACAATTCCTCCAAGTCTCCAATCAACAGTACAATTATCTCTCTGTTTCGAATGTCAAACCGATCGAAAACTCTTTATGATGTATAATATACACATATGTCTCATTTCTATGTCTTATAACAATCAAAGCATAATAATACCCATGAATAAGGATCAAAACTGATTTTAGCCCCTCCCAGAAGATAAATATTTTAAGTTTCTTTTCTTTTCATGTACAAATTACTATGAAACACATTGATCATTGTTTTAACAAAAATCATAAATCACAACAAGTCATCAAATATGTACTTAATTAGCTTCTAAATGTTTTACCGTAAATTCTCTTGTAAAAATTATTGTAAATTCAAGTGAATAAGTGATAAATGTAATGCCAAAAAGGAAAGATTTGAACCTTTTTAAATTGATCATACATACATATCTTATCTATTATTTTTGTATATAAATTAGTTTACATAGTATGTAAACTGGTTTACATAGTATGTAAACTGGTTTACATACTATGTAAACTGGTTTACATACTATGTAAACTGGTTTACATACTATGTAAACCATTCCCATTATCTAATTCTTCTGCATTTAAACACAATCTCAACAATAAGTATTTTCAAAATTTTGGAGTCCAGCAACTGGAATCAGTTTTTTTCAAAACAGTTTTGTTGTTGGTCATCTTAAGACATTGACATTTGTTGATTCTCAAGTACCTACGAATATGTTTTAAGAACAACGTGTTGTATAAACAGGGGCATTGAATAATTCTTATCTATGTTTTCAATTAATTTTTATTGCAATTAATAATTTAGATCTCTGTTTGTTCTTGCCCCTCTAGCATATTACTGAAAGAGAACTTAGTTACCGTGTTTTAATCTTATCCATTTTCAACACACTCCAAGTTATCAAAATTTGGATAAACATTTGAGTGAAAGGACATTTATGTAATTTATCTAATTTTGATATAACTAAAACGTACAATTTTGAGCTTATTATTGCTAGTTTTGGAAAATTTAACTTTTAATCAAATTTGAAACTATTTAGGCAAATCACTCATTAAAAGGAATACATTGTTTTGGGCTTTAGCCACTTAAGCCCACTCGGCTCATCAAGTATTAATTATAAAGCATTACTATTAACATTTACTACCTATCACTAAACTCATACCTCTAAATTTATGTAACCCTTATAAAATAATAAAAATATGTAATACCTTAAAAAACAGCAAAAATTTGAAATAACTTACAAAAATAATAAAAATCTGTAATAGCTTACAAACAAGATAAAAACATACACTCCTTAAAAAAGTCAAAAATAATAGAAAATCAAGAAATAATGGAGGTAGAAACACAAGACATCTCTGAATATTTTTCACAATAAATGATATTTAACAAAAAGAAATTTGAAGATATACAAAAATCAAAACTAAATCTTAAAGAAGGAGATGGATTTAAAAAAGAATCATTCTCCAAGATAAGAAAATTATTTCAAGAAAAGATATAATATATTATGGCATAAGTAATAAAGAAATGAGTATTACTATGCAGATGCAAAAGGAAGATTTAATATACCATTAATTGATAAAGAAACCATTATGAAAAAACTATCAAACATTCTTGAGAAGGACATAAGAAAAATTGGATATATTCATTTAAGAGGAATACAAATTTTAATAAAAGCACATTTTAGAGAAGGAATAGACACATTAATTAAATTAGCATTATTAGACAATAGAATAACAAACAGAAAAGATGTTTTATTATATGATTAATGGAAACTTAGGATACCAAAACTAAAATTTATAGCATACCCTAGATTTGCTGTTAATATTCATGATAAAAATTAGAACAAAGTATTAAGCTTAGCATATGATTTTGAACGAGAAAACTTAATGAAAGATGAAAACCACCCATTTTTAATTCATTACCTTGTAGGATATTTATTAATAAACAGTCACAATAGCTCAATATATGGACAAAATAAATTTATAAAAATAGATAAAACTTTCAAAGAAATAGGACAAGTAATAAGAAAACCATAAATATTAATAGAATATGAAGTATCTGATAAATTTATTTAGATATTAAAGAAAAATCTCTTATACTATTAAAAAGAAACAATGTACAAAAAATTAAGTTTATAGATACTCAGGCAAAAGTAAGTAAAAGAGATAGAGAAGTAAAATAACTGGTTTACACAATGAAATAATTATGATAAAAAATGAATTATTAGGAATAGAGTTAGAAGAAAATAACAGTTTAACAAGTATATGTAATAACCAAGTATTTATAATGAAAGCTTTAATTCTTATAGTAGAAAAAATAGAGACCACAGATGAAATGATTATTAAAAATATGCAAGAATTAAAAGAAATACAGTAGATATGTATAAAAAAATTACAGAATTAAAAAGAGATATTAATAATATACCAAGAATGAAAAAAGAAAAGATGAAAAATCTAAAGAAATAATTATAATCTAATGGAATATAAGAAAAATTTGAAAGAACAATTCATGAATCCTAAAAATAAAGATATAGAAAAATTAATTAGTTTATTAACTTTAACAAATGAAGATTTAGAGAAACATTGTGAAGAAAAACTTTGCACAAATAAAGAAGAAGATAATATGACAGTAATCAATGAAAGTGAGTTTAAACAATAAAATATAACCCAAAGAATTCAAATGAAACTCGTATTAATACCAAGAACAACCCCAGGAAGAGAAGAAATATCTGACTCACATAGGGAAGATGAAATAGACAAAGACCAAAAGAACCTGAACCAATAAATAGAAGAAGACAACAACCTAAAATGAAAGAAGGATTATATTGGGGTACTAGAGGTAGTATTCCAACATGAAAATTATAAATATGATATTCTAGATCTAGATTGCATAAGAGATAGGAAAAAAGCCTTAGATGAATGGTCTAGTGGAATGAGTGTAATTATACAAACTTCTACAACCACACAAACAAACTCTTCAACTTGTAGAATTTTAGTAGCTCATAAAATGACAGAAAATATAAAAGTTTGGTTTTCAAACCTAACAGAACAACATTTAAGAATGCAAGAAAATTCAACAACAGGAAGAGACTACTTAAATATTGTAGTAAAAGAACTATATAAAAAATTATTGGAGAAGAAAAAGGTAGAAATATTACAGAATCTAGTGAAAATGAAATAAATGGAGCCAAATGACATTTAACAAACATGAAAATATGTGACATGTGTTACCTAGATTCTTTTATATGTGAATATGAAATATATTATCATAAACTACCATCTTCTATGTAAAAAACTTATAAGGAAATATTTTTTCAAAAACTACCTGAAACATTACATAAAACTATGACAGAAAGATGGAATGCAAGAGATAGGGAAACCACACCTGATATCTTAGGAGGAAAAATAAGAAGTCTTAATAGTTGAATAATTGTAAAATGTCAAGAAAGAAAAGAATTCAGACAAATAAAAGAAAATGATAAAATTTATTGTGATTCAAGAGATTTTAGAATGCCAGAAAAATATGGTTATAATATAAAACCTTATAATAAATATAAGAAGCATAAAAAATTTAAAAAATTTAAAAGATACAAATTTAGGAAACAAAATTTTTAGAAATATAGAAGAAGATATAATAGAGAACCTTATAAACAAAAATATTTTAAAAGAAGAAAATATAATACACCTAAAAAGAAAAATTATTGTCCATCAGGGAAAAAGAAGTATAGATGTTGGATATATAAAGAGGAATGACATTATGCTAATGAGTGTCCTAATAAACTTCAATATAAGAAATAATTTAAAAAAGAATTTTTTCAAAAAACAAAAATATTAGAAGAAGCTTTTAAAATGGAATTGTTATCAATAGAGGAATCTGATATAGATAATAGGTGCAGTATTTATCTATTAGAAGAAACTAAAAAGAAATAACAGATTCAGAAACATCTGATTTTGACTCTGATTATGATTCTAATTAATGGATGAGCTATTAAGCATAACAAATTCAAATAGTACATATATAAAAATAGGATTAAAATTTAAAGGACACAAGTATAAGTATGTGTGTAGCTAGTAAGTATGTATTCCCAGAAGAACTTTGAAAATAATCATCAAAAGAATTAGTAGTAAGAATTGTAAATAATACTATAATAAATCTTAATAAAGTCTTAAAAAATACAGATATATTGATAGGAGAAGAAATCTTTCTTATACCTACAACTTATCAAGAAGAAACTGGAGTTGACATTTTTTTAGGAAATAACTTTTTAAACTTGTATAAACTATTAACTCAGTATTTAGATAAAATAAGCTTGATAACTCTAGATGGAGAAAAATTTATGTATCAAAAATTAGGAAACCACACTACGCCAGAAAATGGCTTTAACAGTCATTGTAAAGCTACGATGATGCTTCAAAAAAAATACAGTGACCTTCATCTATTCAGGCGTCATCGTAAATAAGCCTTCACGACCGTCATTAAAAATCGTAAAAAAACAAGCGACCGTCATAAAAAATATATTCTATGATGGTTGTTATTTCATGACCATCATTGTAAACTGATATTGACCGTCATTAAAAATATCAAATAAAATTTGAAAATAACAGCTAGTTGATGTGTTAAAATGTGTACTCGCAAGTGTACGAATCACTCGTAGGAAAGTGAAAATAAAACACTAATTAAATAGAGTTCTAGTGAAACTAGAACTCTATTTTAATCTAAATAGAGTTCTAATGAAAATAAAACACTAATTAAATAGAGTTCTAGTAAAACTAAAACTCTAAGTAACTAGAATCCTAAAGCTAGTAAAACTGTAAAAAGGTTGTTTGTTTTGTAACGAGAACAATCATACGACAATTAAACAAAAGCAAGATCGCAAGTAAACAATCAATTCAGATAGATTTGATAATCAATGGAGGATGTACGGACGTTTAGTTTGGTTGACCATGCTTGCATCGAAAAGGTATGGTGAAATAACATGAACGTCCTATATAAACAAAACTACCGGCTTTCCTTTTAATTACGAGACTGCCTGCGGTCGGGGTAAATCTCTTTGTTGATTAACTAATTAACTGCCTATGGTCGGGATAAATCAAATAGTAATCAAATTACGCGCAAGGAAAAACATGTCAATCAAATTAATGCTATGACTAAGTCACTAAATTGAAGCTTTGATTAAGTGTTTCGGAATAAAGTTAAGGTGACGTTCCTATAACTAAATTCTAAGATATTTCAACCTAACTACGAACATCAAATGGGCCCATGATAATTCATAATTAAATATCTAAACATGCTCTTAATCAAAAAGTAATTCGTTTATATTAAATCAATAAAATACACCATACACAATTCTAGCAAACATGGCAACACAAACTAAACATCCATAATAAAACTAGCCACTCATGCATATTAATATTCATAGACAAATAAAATATGATCATACACTTTAACAAAAAGAGAAGAAGATTTAATTCTATAACAACAAGGAAATCCTAGATCTAAATACCGCTTATGGATGGGATAGCGTTCTTCTCCGTAAGCTTTATCTTCGATCGTCGACGGCTTCCTTGAATCCTTAGAATAGTTCTCTCGCTTCGTTTGAGTGTGGCAAAGCTCCCAAAACTGATTGAATGGAGTGTTTGGTCGCAAAATTGTAACATCTAAGAGTTGTGTACGAGTTGGTCGAGTTGTATTATAAGGGGGGTCTAAGGGGGTATTTATAGATGTAAGGGATTCCTGATTGCAATAGGAATAGGCGCGCCGCGGCATGCATTTTCCCCGCCGTGGCGCAACACAAATTCTGAAAATAATGTAAAAACTCGAGAGCTCCCCGCCGCGGCATGCAATTACCTCGCCGCGGCGCGCAATGTTTCCATGTTTCCCAGGATGCAACCCGAGAGCCTCTCGCCGCGGCATGTATTTCCCTCGCCGCGGCGCGCAATGCTTTCCTTCACTTCATGCTTACCCCCTTACATGTGTAATGGTACAATATGTAAGGCTTGTAACTCGTGATCCGAGTGCCGTAGGTGTCCCGTCTTTGCGTGTTTTCATCATTTGACTCATTTGACGCTAAAAACACCTGAAATGCACTAAAATATACCCGTGACTCCGAATGGATAGATTTATGAAATTAATTGAATAAACAATAATAATAAATCTATATATCAAACAATTAAGCACAATTAATCACGAAATATTAGTGCTTTTCGAGCACTCATCACAACCCCCAACCAGCTTCTTGCTAGTCTCTAGCAAGTGAAGCGACCTAAAAAAAATAAATAAATAAAAACAAACAAATAAACTAACCTAGCCTAAATCACTTCCGTAGATTGTCACGGTTGCATTTAGCATATGCAACAAGCCTTTAAACCCCTAGGTGGCCCTAGTGGACGAGTTATAGTTTCGTGAGGGTTTCCAGTGATGATACCCGCAAACATCGTAACTAACAAAAATAAATAAAGACTCAAAACATACTTGAAGCAATCCATGCATACGTCTCAAAAATTGTTAACAACGAATGATACATGAAATAGTTAAACATCACCTAAGCTCAAAAACAGTCCAAACATCAAACTCATCATGGTAATCAAATTTTGAACAACCAATCAAACCACAAACCCGTTAGTTATACTATCTGACCGTGTCATGCATGATATTCATAGGTTATATTTCAATATCTCATAAATGTGCAAGTAAAATATTAATGTGAATTTTGCACTTGCAAACTCCATATGCTCATTTTTCAAACTCATCTCCACTAATATAGAAATCAAACTACCTAGAATCAATAGGACTTCATTAGGCTTGTAAAGTTGTGGTTAGGTGTGTGATTATGAAAGTACGAAAATGATGTTTTCAATAGGACAAGAGTACTTTTTATGTCACAAACTTATTTTCAACTTTTTCCACCAAGTGTTCTTTTTCATCCTCCTATAAATTTCATATGTCCCTTTGATCTTTTTGCTTGATTCTCTTTCTTTATTTTTCTTGCTTATTATTTCAATCATCATCATCATCATTTTTTTTTTAATCAATGATGAAGCAAGATAAATACAACATAATTGCTCATGAAAATCAAATATTATATTGAGTACTCTTATCACTAAGGGTAGTACAATGTATGTCAATGTTGAGTTCAAGGGTATACTATGGATAACAATAATACGGGGAGGCTTGAAAAGTCCAAACGGTCCAAGGATGGCCTAAATCACTTTCTAGGTGGCATTTGTTTCTATTATTTCGCTTCAATTTGTTTTCAAATGGGTTCTAGAGCTTGTTGAGACTTAAAACATATCATGAACATGCATACATTCCACAAATCAAAATAGCTATACTAACCATGCAAACTACCACATGTACCACAAAATCCTCAAATTAGATGAATCTAACATTTATGTGCTTCGTTGCTTAGGTAAAAGTCTAACATCTCTCATATGTCACCGTCATTACAATCATGTTAATATCATAGATTTTCGGATTGACTCAAGTAGAAACGACACTAACCTAAAACAATTCAAGTGACAAAAGTTAAAAATTTAAAATTTGTCATATTTCATGCTCATGGAATATTCTTCCCACCCCTAACTTAATTTCTGTATTGTCCTCAATGTTGAAAAAGAAGAACAAAAGAAATAAGAAAAAGTGTGAGAAGTTACCCCCTTTTCGTATGAGATTGTGTCATTACTCGTTATGCTCCAGTTCACTGTTCCTCGCTTTTCTCATGAAGAATTTATGTGTATGAACATATATTGAACCTCAAAGTGTATGCAATACAATTCAAACTCAAACCCAAATTTAAATTATAACTAAGTCAGATGAAAACATAAAAACATTAAACTAAGTTAAACAATCCAAAATAAAATAAAAGAAAAATAAAGGAAAATAAAATAAAAGAAAAATAAAGGAAAATAAAATAATAAAACAAATGAAAACAAACAAAAGAAAATTAGTCCAAAATAAAGATAAAATAAAATAAAACCAAAGAAAATTACAAATAAGAGGCTCAGTCCTCCATATCTTCGTGTTGGTCATTATCCTCCTCGGGTTGGTTCGCTGGTGGTATAAACGTGAAATCATGTCCGGGATATTGTGGAGGTGGCTGAAATTGGGTGAGATCTACTCCACTCTGTGTCAATTGGCAACTCATCATGCTGTGGAGTAGGGCTTGGTAGTCATGTTGATACTTCATGTGATCACTGAGCCATGCTTGTTGTTGGATTTGGTATTGACGCGTCTCGTGTTGATATTGATGCATCTCATTGACTTTTGCTTCTAGGTTTACCAACCTATCTTTTGCAGAAGCGCTCCTTGAAGAATCACCCTTTCTGCTTCCTTGCCCAACCTTTGACCCGCTAGTAAGGTGTTGCATGTAAGCAAAAGTCAATGTTTCAGCTGGCTGCAATAGGACTTCGCCTGTGTCGTATTTGACTCCATGTTTGACACATAAGGCGGTTATAAGCTGGGGAAAGAAGTAACTAATGTTGTGATGCTCAGCTGAGTACACAACCCTTTGTTGTATCACCAATCCCACGTCGATTGACCGCTCGGTCTCTATAGCAAACTGTAGAATAGCCCTTTCCCGATCCACTGTGCTGTAATGCCGAGTCGGCATTAATCTTGAGCAAACAAAGTATTGCCAAATTCGGGAATGGGTCCTTAAGTGCTTGGCTTGAAATATATTTACCATATCCCCTTTATACTCCCACTCACCGTATCCATCGGTTAGGGTGCTAATCACTTCTTCGTAATCAACCTGCGTTAAGTAGGTTTCATACGCACTATTCTGAACATCCCTCAACCCATAGTACGAGTTGATCACCGACCTATTGAAAGGGACCTCAATGCCCCTCACCCAAACCATTCCTTCACGTGCTTCCGGTACATTGGCATAGAATTCCCTAACAAGCGAACTCACACCCGCTTCCGGGGCATAAGCAAATTTCTTCCACCCTAGTCTCTCAACTATGTCAAATATTCCCATCACTCCTACTTGACCAAAATCCATCCCCCTCTCATTCACAAACCCTTTGTTCCTTTTGGCGGCACCCTCGTACCGCTCTTGCGCTTCTCGGCTTACAAACCGAGAAGTGTCATAATTTCGATCTTCAACCGCTTTTCCTTTCCCTTTTGATCTACTACTATCACCAACTTTCCTTTTTGGGGCCATTTCAGTCTTTAAACTAAATAAATTCAACTACCAATCCTATATTCCAGAAATTTCAGAAAAACCCCAAAATTGGTTCCCCTCTTCTCCAAAATTTTCACTTAATTCTCAAATTCAGACAAATTTTCACAATTTCCAGGAAATAAATACTGAATTGAAGAAGAAATGTGACGAATATACCTTTGTAGAAAGCAATTGAAGTGTTGGAGCAAAAACCCCAAATTGGTCTTGAAACCCTAGCCTTGAACTTGGAGAGGAACTTGATTCTTGAAGCGATTCTGATGAAATTGAATGGAGAAAAGGTGTTAGCAATGATGGATTGATGAAATGGTGAAGAAAAGTTTTGATTTTGGTGAAAATTTGGGCAAAGATTGAAGAGAGAAGTGGAGAGAAAATGAGAGAAAGTGTGGGAAAATTTTGAAAGTTTAAATTGATTTGAAATTTGGTTTGCCCGGGTGCCTTTTCTACCCATTTTTCAGAGGCACTCGGGCATGCATTTTTCCCACCGCGGCGCGGTTAAAATTTTCAAAATTGTGCGTGAAACAGAAAGTTCCTCGCCGCGGCACAAATATTCCCCGCCGCTGCGCGCACATGTTTTTCAAAATTTTGGCTCGAGACAGAAAGTCCCTCGCCGCGGCATAAATATTCCCCGCCGCGGCGCCCATTGTTTTTGAAAAATTGTTTTAAAACAGGAAGTATCACGCCGCGGCACAAATTGTCCCCGCCGCGGTGCACAATATTTTTGAAAATTTTTTGATTTGTTGAAAAATTTGGAAACTTGCAACGCATCCACCCCCAACCTAAACTTGGGAATGTCCTCATTGCCTCAAAAAATAAAATACGATAAAAGAAATAAAGGAATTAAAGACAACGAAAGAGATACGATGCCAAATGGGTGCCTCCCATTAAGGGCTTAGTTTAACATCTTAGCAAGACGTGACTGATCTCGTGTCTAATCATCGAGGAGACGTATTAAATCAATGCTGTTTAAATTGTTGTTTCCCTCCAAATA
This sequence comes from Elaeagnus macrophylla, assembly GCA_029378325.1. Taxonomy (NCBI): domain Eukaryota; kingdom Viridiplantae; phylum Streptophyta; class Magnoliopsida; order Rosales; family Elaeagnaceae; genus Elaeagnus; species Elaeagnus macrophylla. The sequence goes on from JARDWI010000231.1 coordinate 30,245, forward strand.
TGGCTTGACACGATGCCCATTGACCTTAAACGGTTCTTGTGTTTTTGGATTGAGCAACTCAATTACTCCGTGAGGAAGGACGTTTGCTATTGTGTATGGTCCGCTCCACCTTGAGTGTAGTTTCCCTGGAAACAAACGCAAACGTGAATTATATAAAAGAACTTTCATTCCGGGAATGAAATACTTACCGAGGAGCCCTTTGTCGTGATAGCGCTTGGTGCGCTCTTTGTAGATTTTGGCATTTTCATAAGCTTCGTCTCGAATTTCCTCAAGTTCGCTCAATTGAAGTAATCGTTTTTCCCCAGCTTGTTCCATGTCCATGTTGAGCTTCTTAATAGCCCAATAAGCCCTATGTTCTAGCTCAACCGATAAGTGACATGCTTTACCAAAAATTAGCCGGTAGGGACTCATACCAATTGGAGTTTTATACGCTGTACGATATGCCCACAAGGCATCATTCAATTTAATTGACCAATCTCTTCTTGAGGGGCGCACTGTGCGTTCCAATATCCATTTGATCTGTCGGTTGCTCACTTCCACTTGCCCCGAAGTTTGGGGATGGTATGGGGTAGCCACTCTATGAGAAATGTTGTACTTCTTCAAAAGTCCATCGAGCAGTCTATTGCAAAAGTGGCTGCCTCCATCACTAATGATCGCCCTCGGTGTGCCAAATCTGCTAAAAATGTTATCCTTCAAAAATTTAACAACCACATTAGCGTCATTAGTTCTAGTGGGTATCGCTTCTACCCACTTTGAAACATAGTCAACAGCGACTAGTATGTAAATGTAGCCAAAAGATGGGGGGAAAGGACCCATGAAGTCAATCCCCCACACGTCAAATAACTCTACTACAAGATTAGACGTCAAAGGCATTTCGTTACGCTTACCTATGTTACCGGTCCTTTGACATCTATCACATCTCAAACAAAACATGTTAGCATCTTTAAATAATGTAGGCCAATAAAAACTGGATTGTAATACCTTGAGGGCCGTTTTCTTACCACCAAAATGGCCCCCGCAATGTAGCTCATGGCAAAAGGTTAATATGCTCTCATGTTCCTCTTCTGGCACACACCTCCGAATGACTTGATCTTGACATAACTTGAACAAATACGGGTCATCCCAAAAGTATTGCCTGCAAACACTGAAAAACCTTTTCTTTTCCTGAAAAGTAATGTTAGGTCTCAAAATACCACTAGCTAGATAATTAACGATGTCAGCATACCATGGATTTGGACCTATCATAAACAATTGTTCATCAGGGAAGGTTTCAATGATTGTGTCCTTACTTTCACCTTCAACATTTTCATATTCAGTAATTAACCTAGACAGATGATCAGCCACTACGTTTTCAGTCCCTTTCTTGTCTTTGATCTCTAGGTCAAATTCTTGTAAAAGTAGGATCCACCTAATGAGTCTAGGCTTAGCATTCGGTTTAGTCAATAAATATCTCAAAGCGGCATGATCCGAATGCACAATAACTTTAGTTCCTACCAAGTAAGACCTAAATTTATCAAGTGAAAATACCACAGCCAATAACTCTTTTTCAATGGTGGTGTAGTTAACTTGGGCGTCATTGAGTGTTTTACTTGCATAGTATATAACATTGTAATCTTTTATCCACTCTTTGCCCCAAAACAGCTCCTATAGCATAATCAGATGCATCACACATGATTTCAAATGGTAAAGACCAATTAGGAGCAACAATTATAGGTGCAGAAGTAAGCTTATCCTTTAAAGCATTAAAAACAACAAGGCATGCATCATCAAAATCAAACAAAGTGTCTTTGGTCAACATATTACATAATGGACGACTAATTTTGGAAAAATCCTTAATAAACCGTCTATAGAAACCCACATGTCCTAGGAAACTTCGTATACCCTTAACAGATGTAGGTGGAGGCAATTTTGCAATTAAATCTACCTTAGCCTTGTCAACTTCAATTCCTTTGCTAGATATGACATGTCCTAGCACTATGCCTTGTTGGACCATAAAATGACTTTTTTCCCAACTAAGCGTCAAATTGCATTCAATGCATCGTTCTAATACTAAAGTCAATTTATGCAAGCAATCATCAAAGGAATTACCGAAAACTGAAAAGTCATCCATAAATACCTCAATAAATTTCTCCACCATGTCCGAAAAAATTGACATCATACATCGTTGAAAAGTGGCGGGTGCATTGCATAGTCCAAATGGCATTCTCCTAAAAGCGAAAGTTCCGAATGGGCATGTGAATGTAGTCTTCTCTTGATCCTCCGGAGCGATGGGTACCTGATAATAACCTGAAAGACCATCCAAAAAGCAATAGAATTCGTGCCCAGCTAGTCTTTCTAACATTTGATCAATGAAGGGGAGGGGGAAGTGATCCTTTTTGGTGTACAAATTCAGTTTTCTAAAATCGATACACATCCTCCAACCCGTAATTATCCTACTGGGCACTAATTCATCTTTCTCATTCTTAACCATGGTTATTCCAGATTTCTTAGGTACCACATGAACGGGACTAACCCATTTACTATCAGCAATTGGATATATTACCCCTGCTGCTAGGAGTTTCAGAACCTCTTTCTTAACTACCTCTTGCATGATCGGGTTAAGTCTCCTTTGTGCGTCCTTAACAGGTTTGACATTGTCCTCCAAATTTATCTTATGCATGCACATTGCCGGACTAATGCCTCTAATGTCCCCTATACTCCAACCTATAGCCTTTTTATACTTCCTAAGCTCTCCAATCAATTTATCCTCTTGGTTTTGGGTGAGTGTAGATGATATAATAACAGGGTATGTTTCATTCTCTCCCAAAAACACATATTTTAGATGCTTAGGTAGTTCCTTAAGTTCCAATTCAGGTGGAGCAATCTCATCATTATGTGGGACATCCAATAAATCTAAGGGTGTACTAGTGTCATCTAGTGATATGGCATTGTCTAACAATTCACTGTACTCCCTAGTCTCATAGTCTAAGATGTCATCTACCTCTCCAACTGTAAGTGCTACTTCTAATTTATCATCTAATCTAGCATGCTCAAAAGTATCATGAATTATTGGATCTAAACATTCCACAAATGAACATTCATCAATAGCAGAAATAGAAGGGTACGGAGATGAATCGAAAACCTTAAAATGAACAGTCTCTCCCAAGACTGTCATTGTCAACTTTCCACTTTGGACGTCAATAATGGTTTGAGTAGTGGCCATGAATGGTCTACCCAAAAGAATGGTGTGCTCCTTGTCTAAAAATGGATTATCCTGCATGTCTAAAACCACAAAGTCAACAGGTATGATTAGCTTATCTACCTGTACAAGTAAGTCCTCAACCATGCCCTTCGGATATTTAACAGATCTGTCCGCAAGTTGAAGGGACACGGTTGTTGATGCACAAAAACTTGATAACCAAATTTTGTAATTTATAAAAGCTCGCAAGTGCACGAGTCACTTGTAGTAAGCGACAAGTATACTCCCAAGATCGTCTCTCAAAGGAATTGCTGTGGTTTTTAAAATAGTTAAATGTAGTCTAAAAACGTAACAATAAAATAAATCCTAAACACTCTAATCAAAGTTTGGGTTGTAAATTGTTTCTAAAATCATAAAATTACTAAAACAATAAAAGTAAGTGCGTGAAAGTTTTGTTGAAACGATGAGATGAATGAGTGTGGGAAATTGGTTAGTAAACTAATCATGGATGACTTGATTTATGTGGTTTTGACAATTAACCACGAAAAAGTAGAATTTAATGATTATTTTCTCTAACTCTAGAAAATCCCAAATCAATGGTGATTTTCCCTCAATTAACTAATTAGCTTCTTTGATCCAGTCCGTTAATTAGTTAATTAGCCTTAAATCCAGGAAAATAGTTTAATCACCTAATTCAAGACAAATCAATGCACTTAAACTAGGTTCATGCTCAAGAGTGCGTAATTGAATTCAGATGGCGTTTCTAAAACTCAACCCTAAAATGTTTCATACATTCACAAATCAAATTGATCAGAAATAATTGATGAACATACGTATTAAGAACAATGACCATGAATCAAATCACTAAATCATAAAATTATCCACACAATCAATCATCCACTCATAGTTACATTACCAAAATCCCACACATAAAGAGTTTAGCTACTCATAATGAAATCCAAATCAATATTTTTTATTACAAATAACATTCTATGAGTTCTTAAAGAGAAAAGAGATTACAAATAATAAATTACCCCACTTCCACTTTTCAAACAAGCCCTTGATGTTGGATGATTACCTTCTTCAAGATTGTTAAAGGAGCTTCAATGGAGGAGCATTAATTGAATAATTTTCTCTCTAAAGGGTGTGGAGAAGAAGAAGAAAAATATTGTTCACGAGTTTGTGGAGGCTCAAAAGTCGTCGCTTTTGTTGGAGGCTGAATGATGTATATATAGAGGCTAGGAAAATCATGTGTCCCCTTTAGGTTTTCCTTTTCTGTAAAGGTTTCCATAAAGAATTTGTGCGTGTGTGGCTGGGGGAATTGCAATCTGCGCGCGCGCGCCGCGGCGCACCTTTTTCTATGCCTCGGCGCAGCATGTGAAACTGATTTACGAATAAAAACAGAAACCTTCTCGCCGCGGCGCACAATACTCATGCCGCGGCGCGCAATGTTCTTCAGAATTGCGAACCAAAACAGAAAGTCCCTCGCCGCGGCGCACCTTATTCATGCCGCGGCGCTCCTTGTTTTCTTGATTTCCTAGGATGCAACCCGAGAGCCTCTCGCCGCGGCATATGTTTTCTTCGCCGCGGCGCGCAATATTGTTGGTGCCATATAAATGTCCTTACATAATTTGCTGATTCTCGATGTAAGGGCTTACGTTCTTAAGCTCTTGTTGGTCCCCCTTACATAGTAAATTGCACCCAATGTAAGGCTTACAGTCTTTAACACATTTTGCTTCATTTTTGCTCTCTTTTTCCACATTTCTTTCCAAACCTACTTTGACCTGCAAAACAATAGAATACCCTCCAAAACAAGATTATATCGAGATTAATTACAAAATAAACACTTAAAAACATAACAAATAGTAGATCAAAATAGTGTTCATCAAATACCCCCAAACCTACATTTTGCTAGTCCTCAAGCAAAACTAAAATTAAAAAACCAAATAACAAAACTAAAATTGAAGTTAACAAAACTTGTCATGCTTCAGTTTCTTTCCAATTCATAACAAAACATTTATGCACCAATTTATCCAACATTTTAACACATCAGGGTTCACCATTTAGATCAATTTTGCTTCACAAGTCTAAATCCCAATACTAAAAGTGTATCAACATTGATTCCCCCAAACCTAGTGTCAAGAATGTGAATTCGTTTCAACTCTAATCCTCACGAGAAACACTCTCTAAATCACACTGATCCTATGGGTTCAAGCACTCATCAAAATATATGCGAATAGAAGTTATGTAAAGAAACGAGCTAATAGGTTCGCATATGATTAAACAAGAAAGGCTCAAAAGTGCATAACATTGATCTCATGAAAGGAATCAAATGATAGGATTTATGAAGAAATCACATTACTAATCTCATGCATCAATTAAAATCCTCAAGCAAAAATTTCAAGTGTGCCATAAAATGAAAATGCTTTGACTTTAAGGGAACTTATTTCCTATTTCTCTCTTTTTTTTATATTGTATTAACCATTCATACTTGAAGAACTTAGGGTCATAATAAACTTATTATCTCTTCTTTTTTTTTTTTTTTAGACCCATATACATATGTAATTTGTGAATGGTTACTTCTTAGCTCTTTTTTTTTTTTTTTTTTTTGTATTTGATATAGGAATTCCCTTTTATTTGTTTTTAAAGTCAAGCACGAATGAAATAGGCAAACACTTCAAACTTTACTTAAGTCATTTAATCTAAGCAATTCAATTAAGCACATGATCCCTCATTAAATGTTTAAAATCCTAACATTCAATGCAAAAACCTATAGAGATCATCTAACAATTTGAAATGATATGAAAGGTGTTTAAAAGAGTAGAAGAATATTTATCTCTCCGAATAAAACGTTAAGGGCTCAACAATATTCTCACAAGGTAGTCTCCACTATTCAATTCCTAAACACAAGATTTGGGTTTATCTTAGTTTCAACATCAAAAGCATGAAAAACAGATTGCAAATTAAAACCGATCCTTATAACAAACCTCAAACATTTTAAAAATCAGATAAACAATGCATAAAGACTAGTTATTCATCAAAAAATTGACCAAAGCATGAAAATGTTGTTACCAATCAAAAATGCAAAATGCACCCCCAAACCTAAACTAAACATTGTCCTCAAGGTTTTCAACTACACACATGTTCAGAAAAGAATTTAGAAGGGCAAACAGAAAATTAAATTAAACTTAACGAAGGTAAAAGAAAAGATAGATAGCACCTAAAACGGTGGGTTGCCTCCCACCAAGCGCCTAGTTTAACGTCTTAGCAAGACGATGCTCATAGTTAAGGTGCATGCAGTTCAATGCACTCCACATCTCTACGGTGAACGACTCCTTCCAAGTAAGGCTTTACACGATGTCCGTTCACCTTGAAAGTTGCTTGTGTGTTGGGATTGATTAGCTCAACAGCTCCATGTGGAAAGATTTCCACAATCTTGTATGGTCCACTCCATCTTGATCGAAGCTTTCCTGGAAAAAGTTTAAGACGAGAGTTAAATAAAAGTACTTGCATTCCAGGATAGAGAGACTTACCAACGAGCCCTTTGTCATGATTACGCTTTGTGCGTTCTTTGTAAATCTTAGCATTCTCATATGCTTCGTTCCGAATCTCTTCAAGCTCATCAAGTTGAAGTAAGCGTTTTTCACCCGCTCGTTAACAATCCATGTTCAGCTGCTTGATTGCCCAATAGGCCTTGTGCTCAAGCTCAACGGGCAAATGGCATGCTTTGCCATAAATTAACCGATATGGGCTCATCCTAATAGGTGTCTTGTATGCCGTACGGTAAGCCCATAATGCGTCATTGAGCTTTGAAGCCCAATCTTTCCTTGAAGGTCGCGCCGTACGTTCCAAAATACCCTTAATTTGCCGGTTACTCACTTCAACTTGTCCCAATGTCTGTGGGTGGTAGGGAGTAGCCACTTTATGTGTGATGTTGTACTTTTTCAACAATCCATCAAAAAGTTTGTTGCAGAAGTGGCTCCCTCCATCACTGATTATTGCCCTTGGTGTGCCAAACCTGCTAAATATTGTTTCCTTCAAGAACTTCACAACACAGTTAGCATCATTAGACTTAGTGGGTATAGCCTCTACCCACTTGGACACATAATCAACAGCAACTAAGATATACTCAAAACCAGAAGAAGGGGGAAAAGGACCCATAAAGTCAATTCCCCACACATCAAACAACTCAACAACAAGATTATATGTCAGAGGCATTTCATTACGTCTACTTAAGTTACCAGTTCTCTGACATCTATCACAGCGCATGCAAAAGTTATAGGCATCTTTAAACAGTGTAGGCCAATAAAAACCAGATTGAAGTACCTTAATAGCAGTTTTCTTACCGCCAAAATGCCCTCCACAGTGAAGTTCATGACAGAAAGTTAAGATGCTTGCATGCTCCTCTTCCGGCACACACCTCCGGATGACTTGGTCTTGACAAATCTTGAATAGATATGGATCATCCCAGAAGTATTGCCTGCACACATGAAAAAATCTTTTCTTTTCCTGAAAATAAATGTTAGGCCTCAACAAACCGCTAGCAAGGAAATTTACAATATCAGCGTACCAAGGGTTTGGACCCACAGAAAATAACTGCTCATCAGGAAAAGTCTCAACAATAGCAATATCTTTGTCACTCTCAGTAGTGTCAAAGTCAGAAATCAACCTAGATAAATGATCAGCTACCACATTTTTCGTTCCCTTTTTATCCTTGATTTCTAAGTCGAATTCTTGTAACAACAAAACCCACCGAATTAGTCTAGGCTTAGCATTCGGTTTACTTAACAAATAACGCAAAGCAGCATGGTCCGAATGCACAATTACTTTAGATCCTTACATAATTTGCTGATTCTCGATGTAAGGGCTTACGTTCTTAAGCTCTTGTTGGTCCCCCTTACATAGTAAATTGCACCCAATGTAAGGCTTACAGTCTTTAACACATTTTGCTTCATTTTTGCTTTCTTTTTCCACATTTCTTTCCAGACCTACTTTGACCTGCAAAACAATAGAATACCCTCCAAAACAAGATTATATCGAGATTAATTACAAAATAAATACTTAAAAACATAACAAATAGTAGATCAAAATAGTGTTCATCAGTTGTTGGTTTTAGCTCTCCCAAACCTAGCTGCAAGAAGATAGAGTAAGGCATCAAATTGATACTAGCGCCTAAATCTAGCATAGCCTTAGCTACTTTCCTATCCCCCATAGTAATATCAATTATGAAACTACCTGGATCTTTTAACTTAGGGAGTAAGTTGCGTTGAAGCACCGCACTAGCAATTTCAGATACAATTACTCTCTCATTAAGCTCATACCTTCTTTTCTTAGTGTTTAGTTCCTTGAAAAATTTAGCATACGAAGGTACGTTCCTAATTACGTCTAAGAATGGCAAATTGATATTAACTTTAGATAACATGTTAAACAAATCAGAAAACTGCTTATCTTGCTTACTGTCCTTTAAACGGTGTGGGAATGGTATCGGTGGTCGGTATGGCTCCGATGACTTATGTAGTGTAGGTGGATTAGATGACTGTTCAATTGTCGCCTTTGAAGGGTCTTCATGCTTGTCACCTCTTTCCTCCAATTCCTTAGAAGCATTGTTGTCATCTTCCATGTTACCTGCACTATAAGGTAAATCATTAGAAAGTTCAGGTAAATTTTTAGTAACGACCTTACCACTCCGAAGAATCGTGACAGCTTTGGCTTGTTCGGGTTGACTGGGCAGCTTTCCCGTCTCTTGCTTGTGCATTTGTTCCGCTAGCTGCCCCACTTGCATTTCCACTCTTTTCATTGAAGCTTCCATAGAGTCTATCCTTCCACTACAAGATTGTATGAAATTGTTTAGGGTTTCCTCTACGGTCGGTTTATTTTGTGGAAATTGTCGGTTTATATTTTGGCCTTGAGTTTGGTTTTGAACGAATGGTTGGCTATTGTTTTGTTTCCATCCAAAATTAGGGTGATTCCTCCATCCAGAGTTATAGGTATTTGAATAAGGGTCGTTCCTAGGTCTAGGTTGGTACCCTTGCATTAAATTCGCCTCTTCAGTAGTACCTGTGTAAGGATCACCTGCAAAAGAACAAACGTTAGCACCATGTCCATATGAACCACAAACTCCACATACCTCGTGTTTTGGCATTTGATTAACATTGGAGGTTGTGAGAAGTTGCACTTGTTTTGTCAATTCAGCAAGTTGCATGGCCATTTCATTGTTGGAGCCTAATTCGTGGACTCCAGCTCTTCTTCCTCTAGCGCTCTTTTGTTGAGAATTAGCTCCCAACATCTCGAATAGTTCGTAGGTTTCATCCGCTGTTTTCTCACCCATAGCTCCTCCTGCAGCGTTGTCAACTGTGAATTGACATTGTAGTGTCAATCCGTCGTAGAAAAACTGATTCTGTAACTGTAACGGGAAGTGGTGATGTGGACATTGTATCAACAGCAATTTGAATCTGTCCCAAGCCTCGTGGAAGGGTTCTCCGTCCATCTGCGAAAAAGTAGCAATTTTTGTTCTTAGGTCAGATGTCTTTTGATGGGAATAGAACTTACCCATAAATTTATTGTAAACATCGTCCCAAG
>JARDWI010000232.1:0-60001 GCA_029378325.1 Elaeagnus macrophylla
CTAATCTATCCTGCACAAATGAATGATAGGATCTAAACTTTTAACAAATGAGCATTCATCAATAGCAGATATAGAGAGGTAAGGAGATGACTCAAAAACCTTAAAATGGACAGTCTCTCCTAAGACTGTCATTGTCAACTTCCCACTTTGGACATCAATGATGGTTCGGGTAGTGGCCATAAATGGTCTACCCAAAAGAATTGTATGCTCCTTGTCCAAAGATGGGTTATCCTGCATATCTAAAACCACAAAATCAATAGGTATGATAAGCTTATCTACCTGTACAAGTAAGTTCTCAACCATGCCCTTCGGATATTTAACAGATCTATCCGCAAGTTGAAGGGACATGGTTGTTGGTTTTAGCTCTCCCAAACCTAGCTGCAAGAAAATAGAGTAAGGCATCAAATTTATACTAGCACCTAAATCAAACATAGCCTTAGCTACTTTCCTATCCCCCATAGTAATATTAATGATAAAACTACCTGGATGTTTTAACTTAGGAGGTAGGCTCCGTTGAAGCATTGCACTAGCAGTTTGAGACACTATGACTCTTTCATTAACCTCATACCTTCTTTTTTTAGTGTTTAATTCTTTGAAAAATTTTGCATAAGAAGGTATGTTTCTAATTATATCTAACAGAGGCAAATTAATATTTACTTTTGAAAGCATGTTAAATAAATTAGAAAACTACATATCTTGCTTAGTGTCCCTTAAATGGTGTGGGAATGGTATTGGTGGTCGGTATGGCTTTGATGACTTGTGTAATCTAGGGGAGCTAGATAACTCTCCAATTGTTGCCTTTGAAGGCTTTTCGTGTTTGTCACCTGTTTCCCCCAATTTCTTAGAAACTGTGTTGTCATCTTCCATGTTACCTGCACTATAAGGTGAATCATTAGAAATTTTAGGCAAAACTTTTGTAATCACCTTACCACTCTGAAGAACCGTGATAGCATTTGCTTGTTCAGGTTGACTAGGTAGCCTTCTTGTCTGTTGTTTGTGCATTTGTTCAACTAACTGCCCCACTTGCATTTCCAATCTTTTCATTGAAGCTTCCATAGAGTCCATCCTTCCACTACAGGAGTGTATGAAATTATTTAGGGTTTCCTCTACGGTTGGTTTATTTTGTAGAAATTGTCGGTTTACATTTTGGCCTTGTGTTTGATTTTGGACAAATGGTTGGCTATTGTTTTGTTTCCAAGTAAAGTTAGGGTGATTCCTCCATCTAGGGTTATAGGTGTTCGAATAAGGGTCGTTCCTAGGTCTAGGTTGGTACCCTTGAATTAAATTTGCCTCTTTAGTAGTACCTGTATAAGGATCACCTGCAAAAGAACAAACGTTAGCACTATGTCCATATGAACCACAAACTCCACATACCTCGTGTTTTGGTATTTGATTAACATTGGAGGTTGTGAGAAGTTGCACTTGTCTTGTCAATTCGGCAAGTTGCATGGCCATTTCATTGTTGGAGCCTAATTCATGGACTCCAGCTCTTCTTCCTTTAGCGCTCTTTTGTTGGGAATTGGCTCCCAACATCTCAAATAATTCGTAAGTTTCATCTGCTGTTTTCTCATCCATAGCTCCTCCTGCAGCGTTGTCAACTATGAATTGACATTGTAGTGTCAATCCGTCATAGAAAAATTGATTCTGTAGCTGCAACGGGAAGTGATGATGTGGACACTGTATCAAGAGCAATTTGAATCTGTCCCAAGCCTCGTGGAAGGATTCTCCATCCATCTGTGAAAAAGTAGCAATTTTTGTTCTTAGGTTAGACTTTTTTGATGGGAATAGAACTTACCCATAAATTTGTTGTAAACATCGTCCCAAGTGGCCAAAGGACCGGTTGCCAATGTCATGAGCCAAGACTTAGCTCTATCTTTGAGAGTGTAAGGAAAACACCTCATGCGTAGTTGATCTTTACTAAGTCCCTGCAGTGGAAAGGTTTGCACAGTAGCATATAATTCACGCATAAAATTTTAGGAATCTTCATTAGGGATACCGTAAAAGGAGGGAAGCATGGAATATGAATATTTTTCAACTCATAATTCCTAGCTGCCTCTGTAAGTCGAATGCACGATGTGGCGGTCCCAATGATAGGTCTTGCAAACTCTTTGTTCATCATCTGCCTAGCCATCTTGTCACCCATTGCTGCTTGCAATTGTTGTTGGACTTCTTCCTCTTGAAGTTGATTATCCAGTTTCTTTGATCGGTGTTTGACCCTATGAATGTTGTCAATGAAAGGAGAGAGTTCCTTGTTAAGTGACCTCCTACCCCACATGCACAAATAAAAAGCAAACAAAGATCAAGGTAGTAGTGAAATTGGAAATTAAGCACTATTTTTTTTTTGATTTTTTTTTGTTTTTTTAATAAAATAAATTAAAAATAAATAAATAAATAAACAAATAAAACTAATTCAGAAACTCTAAAAAGTAAAAAGAAAATTATTTAAAACGCCAATTCCCCGGCAACAGCGCCAAAAACTTAATTTGATAAATTTAATACTCGCAAGTGTACGAATCACTCGTAGAAAAGTGACAAGCAACCTCCGAGGTCAGTCTCTCAAGGAATTGCAGTGGTTCTAAATAACCTTCTTCTTAATCTAAATAGAGTTCTAACGCAAGTAAAACACTAATTAAATAGAGTTCTAGTGAAACTAAAACTCTAAGTAACTAGAGTCCTAAATCTAGTAAAACTATAAAAAGTGTTTTGTTTTGTAACGAGATCAATGGTAGCAAACAATTAAACGAAAACAATATTGCAAGTTCACAATCAATTCAAATAGATTTGAAAATCAATGGAGCATGTATGGACGTTTAGTTTGGTTGGCCATGATTGCATCGAAAAGTAATGGTGAAATAACATGAATGTTCTAAATAAACAATATTTATTGGTTTTCCTTTTAATTAGGAGAATGCCTACGGTCGGGGTAATTCTCTTTATTGATTAACTAATTAACATCCTACGATCCGGTATATCAAATAGCAATCAAATTATGCGCAAGGAAATTTATACCAATCAAACTAATGCTATGACTAAGTTACTAATTTCAATCTTTGATTAAGTGTTTCGAAATAAAGTCAAGATGACGTTCCTAAAACTATATTCAAAGATTTTTCAACCTAACTATGAATATCAAATTGGCCCATGAAAATTCATAATTAACTATCTAAACACGCTCTTAATCGAAAGGTAATTCATTTATATTAAATCAATAAAACATTCACTATAAACAATTCTAGCAAACATGGGAACACAAACTAAACAACCATAATGAAATTAGCCGCTCATGTTCATATTAAAATTCATTGACAAATATAATATGATCATACACTTCAACGAAATAAGAAGAAAATATAATTCTATAACAACAAGGAAATCTTAGATCTAAATATCGCTTATGGATGGGATAGTGTTCTTCTCCAAAAGCTTGATCTTCGATCATCAACGGCTTCCTTGGATTCTTAGAATGGATTCTCTCGCTTCGTTGAGTGTGGCAAAGCTCCTAAAACTGATTGAATCCTTTGTTTGTTCGCAAAATTGTAGAGTGTAAAAGTTGTATTCAAAGTTGTATATAAGTTGGAGTCTAGAGGGGGTATTTATAGATGTAAGGGTTTACACAATTCCTGATTGCAATAGGAATAGGTACGCCACGGCATACATTTTCCTCGCCGCGGCACAACACAAAAATTGGAAATATTGGTAAAAACTCGAGAGCTCCCTGCCGCGGCATACATTTTACTCGCCGCGGTGTGCGTCGCCTTTCCTTTCTTCACATTTACCCCCTTACATATGTGCTTGCTCGTTATGTAAGGCTTTCATACTTGTCTCGTTTTGCCCGTAACTCGTGATTCGAGCGCTACAAGTGTTCCGTCTTTGCGTGTATGCATTATTCAACTCATTTTGACGCTAAAAACACCTGAAATATACTAAAATATACTCGTGATTCCGAATTGATAGATTTATGAAAAATAGTCAAATAAACAATAATAACAAATCTATATTTAAACAATTAAGCGTAATAAATCACGAAATATTATTGCTTTCCGAGCACTTATCAGTAATCTAAAGCTTGATGAAAATCTTGTTGGCATTGAGGTGCCTAGTAACAGACATGGCCTGGTTTTACTAAAGATGGTTGTGCAGCTTCTTCTCCTTCTACTACTGCTTTTGCTTCTCTATTTGTTAAGTCTACAACCTCTACTACTACTCCTTCTACTACTGCTCCTACTTCTACTACTTCTCATATCTTCATCAAACTTGTTGTAGAAGATACTCATCACAAGGCTTTTGTTGCCAAAAGTAAAGGTAAAGTTGCTGCAAAGCGAGTCTCTTCTAGCAAGTGAACATCTCACCTTCTTCTTCTTCTTCTTCCTGCCAGTGATGGTCTATTGCCACTACCTACATGCTTCATCCTCTCTTATCACTACTGTGGTGACCATAGGCATATCAGACCTCATTGTGAGAAGTTGAGTTCTCACCCCTGTATAAGACTCAATAATGGCACTTCTACCACTCCCTTTCCTCCTCGTGTTAATCCTTGGAGATCAATGCCTAGTTTTTCACGCTCTTCTACTTGTGCTTGTCATATTTGTGGTACTGTTGGCCACCTTACCAACTAATGTCCAAGATATACTCGGAGTATTAGTAAGAGATCTCCCATTCACTCCTCTCATTCTGACTTCTCAGGATGTACCTATCGTGGTTCATCTGAGCATTTTGTTTCTGTGTGCATTATGCACAAACGATATAGTGAAGAAAGGAAAAAACTTTCTAAAAGCCCTCCTAGTTGCTTATATGACCACTCTACAAGTCATTCGAGAATTTCTAGCACAAAGAACTCTTGATTGGTTCATACTCCACATGCTCATATGGACTAGAGATTACATTGTGCTCCTATTGTCCCTCATCACTTTTTTTTTCAGATGGAAACATGCAGTTTGATCACATTATTTTCGAGTGTGAATCAGTTTGTTTTGAGTTTTGTCATTCCTTTATGTTTCTTCCTTGTTGCATTTTATGTATATGTTTTTTTTTTCTTCCTACATTTATATTAATATTTTTATTTACTTCGTACTCTTCTCCCTTTATTTTAATATGTTTAAAATAATTTTTCTATGATTTTTCTAAATTTATAAAGTGGTTTTTCTCTCTCCTCATCCTTTAGGGTTGCTCACCAAGCACTCTTACTAAGATCTAGCTGACTGTTCAGTGGGGGTTTACTAAAGTCTTGATGAGGTATGTTTTTATACAATTGCAGGTACCTCACCGACCCCCCTCGACGAAGGGTTTGCAATGGGTCAACGAGTTGCTTTGATTCCCTATATAAACCCCTTTCCTCATTTGTTTCAAGCCACAGAAATTTCTAAACACTTCTTACTCTCAATTACCCTTCCCTATTTCCATGTAAACTTCTTTTCTCCAACCCTAAAATACTACTATCCTTCTTTTCTCCAAAATGCCTAGACAAAACAAAAGATCCCAGATCAATCAAGATGAAGCTAGTCCTTCTTCTCAACCAATGAAGTCTTCATCTTGTATTTGTGAACGATTAGATTTGATTGATTAATTTCCTTTTATCAAGAAAATTTTTGCATACTTTTCTTGGCTTACTCTTTGTTATCTTGCCTACTCCTATGATCCCACTTTTATCTCGGAGTTTTATTATGCAATTCATGCTTACTACACTCAACACTTTTCCATTTCTTTAACTTTGAGGGGACATAAGGTCATCTTTTCTAGAGATAATATCTTAGACCTCTTATCTCTCCCGAATGTTGAAAATTCCTCTTTTTCGTTTCTTCCCATTGAATATGAAAATCTTACCACTCCTAATTTCTATGTTGATCTCAAGCATCTCAGAGTTCAAAATCAATCTATCATAGTTTCTAGACTTGCTAAACCTGACATTCTTAATGCTGGAGGATTTGTTCCCCTTAACAATTCTTTCCTTGGATGCATGCTTTTGCAAGTTGTTTCTACTTGCGTTTTTCCTTGTACTTATGTCTCTTCTATGCCTAATGCCAGAGGATATTTTCTCTGTGCTAATCTTGATGGTGAGACTATAGATCTTGTTGGTATGATCTTTAGGACCATTATCTTTCATTCCTTTTTTCCTTCTTCTACTTTTCATTACCCCTTATTGATTACTCGTTGGGGATAGTCTGTCTTTAGTGATGTTATTTAAGGTTCTATTTTTAGCCACACTCCTCTTTCTATAAGACACTTTCAGGCATCTCACCAACCTTATGAGAACTCTGAGCCTTCTTCTTCCTCGTCTCAAAGTTCTTCCCATTCTACCCCTTCTACCTTTTTTCTTGTTCCTCCTCCTTAACCTACTGAGTTTGTCTCACTTAATACAAAGGTGGATGCTTTGTCTGACCAGTTTGAAAAGCTCCATGAAGAACTTACTGATGATCACTAGGAATGCAGGTTACATCATCAGCTGTTATGAACCAATGACAGGATGAGCTAAATTGAGCAACAATAGCAACCTTGACATGTTTCCCCACGATCTTCAGGTTCTCAACTACTTTATCAACCTACTAGTCGAGTGGATCATTACCATATTCACTCAATTGGTGTGAGTATCGATGCTCTGCTTTAGGATCAAGACATCCAGCTTCCTCCATCTTCAGATTCCTTCAATCGGTTGTTTGACCAATTTACCACCCTTGGAGCTGAATTTTTCAACCTTATGCAACCTTCCCATTCTTTTGACCGTAGGGAGTCAGGCATAGGTTCTTGACATGACCCTGATAGAGATGAAGGAAGAGGATAATCTTAATTTTTCTATGTATTTATTTTCTCAAATTTGTAATAAACTTTATTTTTATGGATAAAATGAGATTTATTTGTTGTGTGATTATTTCTATCTCTTTATTTATGCTATATTTCCTCCCTACATATGTTGTACAAGTCTATAAGATTATTGCATAGTGTATGCCTTATCTCCCTCATATAGGGGTTATTCCTCTGACTTTCTGTGTCAAAAAGGGGAGAAGTTTTGTTGTTGCACAATGTGGTTACTTCTATGTTTGGCATTGTGTTTGATGTGAATGTAAGTTTGCATCACATTATATTATCTAACTTGCATGCATTAAGGGGAGTTTTACATAAAGTCAAGGGAAGTTTTTCTTTTCTACTTGTGTTTAGCCTATCAGTGTGTACCTATGTAGGGTTAACATGATAATAATCGGTTAAACTACACATAGATCTGTATGATACGTTCATGGTATGTGTTTGTTTCTTGTGTGCAGATTACAGATGTAGTTTTGGACTTGTAACACAAATTGGAGCTGAAGTTAGCATCAAGACGGATGGAGCACTACAAGACGGACGCACTTGGAGTATAGGTGTGTTGGAGGTATCTTATTTTTGTGAGAGTTTGTTCATGGGAATGAACTTTGTTAGATCATCTTGCATAAATAAATTGTGTTTAATGCTTGCCTTGTATAAGTTGTGTAGTGTTTTGCCATGGAAAGCCAAAGGGGAAGATTGTAAGTCCCGTAAACTTCGTAAGTCCATTTGTAATTTTGTTAGCGTTCCCGTGAGCAAAATATGAAGTTTATTTATTTTACTTAGTATTTTTATTTACCTCTATGTATGGTGCTTTACTTGTGATCAATATTGCACACACTCACGTAGATCTTGACACTTGTGTATGTTTTTTTGATACACACACCACGGGGTGGTTGTGAGTATATAGATTGTATGTTAAAATATGTTTTTACTTGCATTTGTTTTCCTAAGTTTGTGGATATTTATAGCTTTTTATTTAGTGAAATTTTGCCTTAAAAAATTATTTTTAGTGGCTTGTTGGAACCTTGTAGAGGTCTCGTCGATGGCTAACGAGGTGGTTGGCAAACGGTTCGCGAGTGTGCACAAGATGGATCTGTGGCTTGTTGGACCTCGATGACAGATCGCAAGAGATTTGCTAAGGTGTGCAACGAGGGTACCCCGAAGCTGAAAAATTAGCTATAAATACCCTCATTCTCTCCTTATGAATCACACCTTTAATACCCATCTCTTATACTCTCTTACCCCTTTTATATATATTTCTCACACTACACATTTGGCATTGCGTATTTTTTAAAACATGTGAAAAATATCTTTTTGTGTATTTGAAAAATATTTTATTTCTCTTATTATTACGTTGAGTGTGTTTCAATATTAGTGATTTGGAGGTGACTTGTCCATGTGAAGTTTAAATATTTTCAAAAGGTGATTCCACAATTTCAACAATCGAGTGTTTTTGTATTGAACTATAAGGTGGTGGTGGAGTTTATACAAATTATTTCTAAAATGAAGTACATAATAACAATACGTTGAGTGTGCTTTCGTATTGTTACGAGGTAGAGTTTTCGAATCAATAATTCAAAAAATAATACATCTAGTGTATTTCCTTATTATTGATACAAGGTGGTTGCATAAAATTCATTCATTGGGATTTTATTATCTTGTTTAGATTAAACTAATATGATCGCAGGTATTTGCATAACACTGCTTGGTGGTGTGGCTCTTGAGGTGAGCCAGATTCAGTGTGAATCAAAGTAGCTAGTGATAACAACCTAGGCAGTTAGGACAGGTCATTCCTGATTAATAGAGGCATATGGTGTCTTACCTTATTGAGTCTATATAATTGTTGAGTTTTCATTTAGTGAATTTGGCTGTTGAGTTAGCTGTCTTTAGCAACTTGTGGATGTTACTACTTAAGATTGGAGCCTAAGTAGGTTTACCACATTATATCATTATGTTTACTTGATATGCTACATGAGTTTGTACAATCTAATTATTCACGATATATGTGACAACATATATAGGATATACTAAAATTGGAAAGCATTTATTGCTTTTACTTTATTGTTTGATATTTGCTATATCTACTTATCTATAAGCTACTTGTTAATTGTTTACTGCATTCCACTGTTTGTACGAGAGGGACGAGTCTCTAGGTATCTATATCACCTAGACTTGGTTGTTCATTGAGTTGAAACTCACTCACAATTAAAATAATAAATGGTCAAAGTTCTACGACTACTAAAACACTATTAATTAGACTCCTAAAACTATTAAAATACTAATTAGTTAGAATCCTAAAGTTATTGAAACATTAACTAGTTAGAATCCTAATATTAGTAAAAAGCAATAAATCATATCGTAGTGAACAAGAACAAGAATGAAGATGGCAAACAAATGAGTCACAAAATTATGTTTCAACTTTAAACTAATTCAATAGTTTATTAATAATCAATAGAGGATTTATAGAAATTTAGTTTAGTTGATAATGCTTGCATTAAAATATTACGATGAATTAACATGAACGATCTAATAAATCAAGATTACTTGTTTTCCTTTTATTTACGAAAATTCCTACGAATTGAGCAATTTTCTTTAGTGATTAACTAATTAATATCCTACAGATTGGGTATATGCACAAGGAAAAATATGTCAATCAAACCAATATCATGACTAGATCATTAATTTGAAGCTTTGATTAAGTTTATCAAAATATAGTGAATATCTAAACAAACTCTTAATCAAAAAATAATCTTTACTTATTTCGTTATTAAAACATTTTCCAAAATAAATACAGCAAATATGACAACAAAGGCTAAACATCCATAGTTAAATTCAGTTAAACATGTTTAGATTAATATTCATAGACAAATATAATAACAACAAGTAACCTAAGTCTAGATACCATAATTGGCTTAGATAATGTTTCCTTCCCCAAAAGCTTGATCTTTGATCTTCAAAGGCTTCTTATTTCCTTAGATGTGACTCTCTTGCCTCTCTAGGATGTGGCAAAGCTCCAAAAATCTTTTAAGATTCGTATAAAAGTTGGCTAAAAATTGTGAATTTTTGTGTATGTAATGCTGGAAACGTAAGAAATTTTTTATAGATATAAGGGGTGTAAAGAATTAGGACTCTTAAAAAATATAGGTGCACTACTACACAAATTTTATTGATCAAGGCACAAGCCTAAAAATTTCCCAATAAAAAATCTGATAGTAGTACGTCGCATCACACAAAAATATCCACTCACTACTACAAATTTACCTCTATAGAACTGGTTGGCCATCCTATAAGTCTTATAGGACGGTCAATGGCCGTCCTATAAAGTCTCGTCCTAAAAGAATCGAAAAAATAGGACGTTCATGGAGCGCCTTATAAAAAATTCTTTTAAGACGGCCACTGATCGTCCTATAAGAATTTTTTAGGACGACCACTGACTGTCCTATTTTTTATTAAAATAATTCTTTTAGGATGGGTAGTAGCCGTCCTATAAAATTCTTTTAGGACGGTCAGTAGCCGTCCTAAAAGAATGTTGTCCTATAAAATTCTTTTAAGATGGCTAACGGCATTCTTTTAGGACGGCTACTGATTTTATAGGACTGCCAGTAGCCATCCTATAAGTTTTTTTTTTTTAATTTTTTTTGTTTTGGTTGTCTAGTACTAAAATCTATATATAACCTGTACAAATTAGTAGTCATTCTAGAAACACGATTCAGATTCAGAATACATTTCATTCCAAAAACATCCACAATTTACAACACATATATATGCATGGTTCAAAGCCTAGCTTTAATTTACACAGATTACCATAATGTAGAGTTAAATTACAGTAACATACATGTATATCAAACATACAATCTAAGGATTAAAATAAGCTACATACAAATTAGCTAATTGATTGAAAGATAATTATACACGTACATACACTATTCTTGCCTTAATGTCAGCAACTCTATTGGTGTGTACCGATTCTTACTTGAGAACTATAATACAATATATAAAATATATTAAAGCTAAATAATAGATAAATAATATTATGTATTAACTTGAATATGCATATATAAATAATAAGGTTTAAAGCTTACCGATACATCATTTGTGTCTGCATTTCCAATAAATTTGGTAACATATGTATCCATGAATTTCATAATATAGTATCCACATTCATACAATTCAGATTGTTTTGGACACTAAGTACAATTAAGATAGTTATAGTTAATAACTATATAATTAATTTAATTACAAGCATAAAATTATTTCATGACATATAACTAACTAAAAAAATTACCTTAACGGGAATCCAATTAGGATTAATATTTGAATTTTCACGTTGACAATGCCATGATTGTAAAGCCCTATTAATTACAACAATTATTTCATTGCATAATACCCACATTTATAGGATTCAAGTTATTATAAACAAATAAGATGAACACGATTATATAAAAAATATTATCTAATATATAATATAAATATATGCGTGTTACCTCAACCAAATTATTGTATATTCTTCATTAGAAGGTGATACTTTAGAAGAATTGTAAGCCTTTATAGAATTGAACCATTGAAGTTCACAAGTGAACGAATTAACAATAGTTAATGTCCAATGACTCCTACATGTTAATATTTCATGTTATAATACTGTATTAGCTAGCTTATAATTTTACAAAATCAAATTATAAGTTTGAATGTAATACTTGCGATCTCCAATATGGAGCCATAAGACACATTGAACCCGTCATTGCATTAAATTTGTTCACAAGCATGTTGACTTTGTATTCTTCATCATGATACGTGCATAGATATTCGGGATCTACAAAAACAAAATGTCTCTCCAATTGGACATTTTGTCCTCTCCATTTATCAAATAATAACTTATTATTAAACAATGATATGCTTGTTAGTGAAATGAAATACTCAAAATAAAGTATACTTACAATTTTAAATATACCTAATGAAAATTTGTATATGAGGAATGCCAAGCCAACTAAAGTGACAAATGTGGACTATATCTTCCAGAGTTAATAAAATTTGGGTTGTTTCATACCCAAAAATCGTTGGATTGCATGGAATCATACGATGGGAGTTATCACCTTCCATTTCCATATTATCCAACGCCTATCTTTGTAAAATTTCAATTCCATTGTGATCTCTAACATCGCTACTCAAACTTGACATAAAAACAACCTTCTCTCCTTTGGATGTATTTATATATCTCTCTAGCACATCCTTGTTAATTTGTCTTTGTTTTTTAGGTAAGAGCTACAAAATATAGTTATTAGTTAATTAATAATAACATATTACACTAATTTTAAAGAACATACACACAATAAAATATTATTGAATTTTATAAAATTAACATCATATATTACCTGTCCTCTTAATATAACAAGATGTTTTGGCCATCTCACATGTTAATTAATTGCATCACCCACGTAATAAAGTTCATCTTGGACTGGATGTGCAAGAGGTGCCATTGGTTGTGATACAGTTAATACAAAAATTTTGAAGTTTTCTTCTCCTATCTCCACTGTATGAACCCATCAGTTGGGTTGCAACGAGGAAAACAAGTACCTTTGGCACAAACATTTGATGGGTCATCAATTACAAATAGCATAACACTCCCTAAATGTATGGTCAAAGAAAATTAGTAGAAAAAAAAAATGTAAATAAATGAGAATATATTATAATTTTTCTAATAAATAAATTGACAATAAAAAGCTTACCTTTTCTATACCAGTTGGTAGATGTGTACTACCATGTGATGAGTTGGAGTTGGCATTAGACTGTGTACGTGGAACATCCTTCACAAACCTATCTAAACGTTCTGCATCCATTTGAACGTCCATTTGAATGTTCATTTCCATTTGAATGTCTGTATCCATTTGAACATCCATATTTTCACTTTATCTGCTTCTTCTACCTAAGTTACCGTTCATGTGTTGTAATTTATCCATGACATTTCTCATTATCTGTTCTGACATTGCTTCAAAATTATTAGAATCTTCTTTATTTTGTGAATCCTTAATACGACTTTTTCTCCCAAAATAAGATGTAAGATTCTCTCTCTTTTCTAGCCCACGAACTCGACCTGAATGTTCTTCACCTAATGACATTTCAAATTCTCCAGTCTGTACCTTCTTTATCAATGTTTCCTATAAAATCCATAGCCAAAAAAAATATAAATTATAATCTTAGAATAGGATATAAGATTTAAAGCTAAAAATTGCTTTTATAGTACAGTATTCTTACAATTTTTTCCAAAATTTCTTTTGTTTCATCTTGGAGTACTTGTCGTTGATTACTTGATACGTGAGTGTCAAGCCACGTCTCATGACGCTTCACGATAGTTCTAGGTCCTTTTTACTTCTTCTATTAAATAATTTCAAATATTATTTCAACAATCAAAGAATATATATCAATCGATAATAAAAACCTTACCAATTTCTATTTTGAACCACGATAGCAGCTTTACTCCCAAAATATGTGTATTTATTTAACTTAGCTTTTTCTTGCATTTCTTTCCTAAGTTTGCTTTTTCTTGCATTTCTTTCCTAAGTTTTAACGCTTTTGCAAAAAGTTTTTGATTAACAAATATCTCTCACTTCTCTTTAGATATGAAGTTGTACTTATGTGGTGCAGTATACAGTTGTTCAGGATCATCCAAATAAGGAAAGATGAATGTTCTGGCTAAATATGATTTGAATTTCCTGAACTTATCACCCGCATCAACCATATAAAAATGATAAGTCATACGTGGATCAATCTCAAATGATTCCTACAATAAAAAACATAAGTATCATAAGTACGAAATAATTGTACACATAGAAAAGCATATAGTATTAAGTATAAGTTCAGCAGTAGTACGTACCAATAAGGATTCCCAAATTTCTTCTTTGCGAGACTCATGCACTAATCGCCAATAAGTTATAGTGATATCAATGGTCGATCGAGTTATACTTCTGATAGCACTAGCCCACTTTGAACTTGTATCACCATATGGTACCCCATCTTTGTCAACCTCAACTACTATCCTCTCTCTTTTCGTTAATATGTTTGACAAAGTTGTTATTCCTCGACCTTCTTTCTTCCTTTTTGTACTCTTTCCATAGATACCATCTTCATTTCCTGAGTTAGAAGAATGTTCCATCAATCTGCATAAAAATAAAGTGATAATATGTAAGTATACACCTAAGCATGACTTGTTAGAATGCATGAACAAGTTAATAAAAAGTAAAAGTTATGTAATTAGTTATAATAAGATGTAGATACGATACTCAATGAAAGAAAATTAATAAAGTATATGAAAATTATCATATATTTATTTATTATTAATCCATATGCCTTCGCAATTAGTACGCAAATAAGAAAATGATTTTTCATCCTCCATGTCATCATCATAAACTCCATTGGGTATCTCGTTATCATTGCAAATCATTGAAGCCCATTGAAACTCCTCAATCTCTTCATTTGTCTCATCATTCTCATCATAATAGCCTTTATTAGGAGAAGTAAGAATAATTGACCATTGTGGGTCTTCAAGGTCTCTTACATAAAACACTTGCTTGGCTTGGCTTACAAAAATGAAACCATCTTCTTTATACACAATTCTTTGTAAGTTTACCAAAGTCAAAACTATTATCTTTGTCATGGTGAATACTAACCTTATTCACATTCTCAACCCAATCACACTTGAATACACACTTATTAAACTTGTAGTAATCCAACTCTCATATCTCTTGGATTACTCCATAATATGTCATTTCACTAGATATTGGTCTTTTATCCTTTGCAGTAGGAAATTGCATGACTTGTTCTACTAAGGACACACCACTATTTTGATTGGTTCAGTTATCATCTATTTCTTTTGTATGAAATCTATATCCGTTGATGATATAATCATTATATTTAAGCACATGAAACTTAGGACATTTTGAAATCCATCTAAGTGAGTATAATTAATTATTAACATATAAAGAGAAAAAAATTCCTTAAATAATAGTTAGGTTTTAATATACTCACTTCATCACGTAGCCAGTACATAAAAGTACGATTATGTTCGTCAATTAACCATTTCTCTATGCGTCTTGAATGTTTGTACTTTTCTTTAATATGTTCCAAGTGCTTCCTATAAAGTTATGTTCATTATTAAAATTTGATATTTAATCACAAATAAAACTAAGTAATAAAATTTAGAAAATTACTCAAGATATGATTGAATTTCATCTATGTTTGATAGAACATGACGGTAAGCTTGCTCTCATAATTTACGATCTACTAGTGTGTGTTTTCCAACTCCTATAGATTGACCAACACATTTTCTTTCTTTTGGAATTGTGTTTTTGGTAACGAAAAAACTTATAGAACTCATTGCTTCTTCAGCTATATAATATTTAGCTATACATCCTTCAGATCGTTTCTTATTCCTCACATATCCTTTCAATTCCTTTATTAATAGTTCAAATGGGTACATCCATCTCAAAAAGACTGATCCACATAACATACTTCTCTTATTAGATGAATTGTGAGATGTATCATCACATCAAAAAATGAAGAAGGGAAGAATTTCTCTAACTTGCATAGAGTGACAACAAGTTCTGATTGAATTACATCCAACTTTTGAACATCAACTATTTTCTTACATATATCATTGAAGAAATAACAAAACTTAATAATTGTACTCCTCACCTCTTTGGGCAACACCCCTTGCAATGCTACAGGCAACAATTGTTGCATCAAGACATGGCAATCATGTGACTTCATCCCATATAACTTTTTGTCAATCAAAGAAACCAAACTACTTATGTTGGATGTGTATCCATCTGGGACTTTAAGATTTGCTAATGTGCTGCAAAATGATTTTTTCTCTTTCGTCGATAAAGTGTAACATGTGGGGTGTAAGTAAGTCTTATTCGTGCCCACCTTTGGGCTAATCTCAGTTCTTACACCCATTTTAATGAGATCCATACGTTGATGAGCACCATCTATGATTTTTCTAGGAATATTTAGCAATGTACCAATAATGCTATCACACACATTCTTTTCTATATGCATTACATCTAACAGATGTCTAACATTCAAGAAATTCCAATATTCTAAGTCAAAGAATATTGATTTTTTTCTCTATGGATTGCTTGTATCAACCTTATAATTTACTTTCCCACATTCAAAAGTCATCATCTCAAGTCTTGCTAATACTTCACTTCCAATTAAGGGAGTTGGTTGTGTTCCCTCCTCTTCATGTCAGTTAAAAGACTTAAGTTGTTTTCTATAAGGATGATACCTAGGTAACCATTTTCCATGACCCATGTAAGACATCTTCCTTGAATGTTTTAACCTTGATCCCTGATACCCCTCACTACATACCGGGCAAGCATAATAACCTTTAACAGCATGACCAGAAAGATTCCCATAAGTAGGAAAGTTATTAATTGTCCACAATAAGATAGCTTTCAACTTAAATTTCTTAAGTTTGAAACTATCATACACATCAATTCCATCCGTCTACAACAACTTCAGGTCTTCAATCAATGGCTCTAAGTAAATATCAATATCATTTCCAGGTTGCTTGGGTCCAGATATTAACAAAGTTAGCATCATGTATTTTCTTTTCATACATAACCAAGGAGGAAGATTATATATGACAAGTATAACGGGCCAACAACTATACCGACTACTTAAAGACCGGTGAGGATTGATCCCATCAGATGAAAGTGCAAGTCTAAAATTTTTAGATTCAGCGCTGAACTCAGGCCAAGTATAGTCGACATGCTTCCACTCAGGTGAGTCAAATGGATGTCGCAACATTCCATCATTTTCCCTTTCCTTCGCATGCCATGTTCGATTTTGAGATGTTACTGAATCTTGAAACATTCTTTTAAAACATGAAATAGGTGAAAAGTACCACAATACCTTTGCAGGAACATTACCTTTGCAGGAACATTACCTTTTTCCTTCCCTGATATTGGATTAACTTTCCATCTTGACTTTTGATAATGCGGACATGCTATGGAATTCTTGTATTCATTTCGATATAGAATACAATCATTAGGACAAGCATGAATTTTTTCATAATTCATGCCCATTCATGAAGGATCTTCTTAACTTCATTCGTTGATGATGGCAAAACATTATCTTCTAGGAACATCTCACTCAAAAGAGTTAGCAACTCATTGAAGCTGGTATCTGAATGACCATGCTTACCCTTACATTTATAAAGTGAGACTGACCCTGACAATTTTGTGAACTTATTGCATCCTTGATATAATGACTTTATAGCATCTTCCATAATATCTTGCATGTCACCCATATTATTTTCATCAAAATTGTCGTTTTTAAAGTTGTTTGCACTATTTATGAAATAATTTCCACGTGAATTGAAATCGTTGAATTCTTCCGGAGGATAAACTTTTGAACTTTGCTTCTTAGTCTCTTCATGACGATACCAATATGTATATCCACTATCAATTCCATTATGATAGATATGATTTCTAACTTCAACCACACTAAATTTTTTTAATTTGCACACTTCAAACATGGATAACGAATTCGATCTTTTTCGGTTGAATTATTAGAAGCAAATCTCAAAAAAATTTCCACACCCTCAATAAATTTTACATTTGTTCTATCCATAGACATCCAACTCTTATCCATCCTATATATCATTGTAAATCAATCTCTTGTCAATAGCTAATTTAAAAATAATTCACTTATTGAATATTAAATAAAATTATATTGCAAAATAAATTGGTTATAAATTTCCTAAAAAAAGTTTATAATATGTATCATTTTATAAAGATTTTATAAGACATCCTATATATCATTGTAAATCAATATCTTGTCAATAGCTAATTTAAAAATAATTCACTTATTGAATATTAAATAAAAGTATATTGCAAAATAAGTTGATTATTAAATTTCCTAAAAAAAATTTATAATATATATCATTTTATAAAGATTTTATAAGACATCCTATATATCATTGTAAATCAATCTCTTGTCAATAGCTAATTTAAAAATAATTCACTTATCGAATATTAAATAAAAGTATATTGCAAAATAGTTGGTTATTAAATTTCCTAAAAAAAGTTTGTAATGTGTATCATTTTATAAAGATTTTATAAGACGGTTTATAAGCGTCCTAAAAGAATTTTATAGGACGGTCAATAGCTGTCCTAAAAAAAATTTATAAGATGGTCAATAGATGTCCTATAAAATTCTTATAGGATAGTCAATAACAGTCCTATAAACATTTAATCAATAAAATTTTTTAAGACGGTCAATGACAAACCTATATGTAATATTTACAGAAAAGAAAAAAACTACAACACATTTTAGTTTTAATTAAATTTGTTAGTATACATTTCTTTTAAATAATTTCCATATATAATATGTACTACAACTATATATCAGAAAACCCATACTAATATATTCATAAATAAAAAATTTCAGAAAAAAATCACATAAAAAAGCTAAAAGTGGACACAGGGTGGGGAGGAATAAACCATACCTATTGGAGGAGTGGGCACGGGATGGTTTCGTTGAGTAGAAGGAGTGGGGTTCACCGTGTGCGATGAACTGGGCTGGGTTAGAGGATGGTGGCGGCATACACAGTAAAGACGCAAAGGATTTTTGCGTGTTATGGCATTTTCGCATGTCGCGGGGTTACCGGGTGGGGTTCAATGCGAGTTGCAGGTGGCGTTTGGCAATGGCATTTGGAGGTGGCGTTGGGTGGTGGCAGTCAAACGGTCAAGTTCAAAATCGAGAGAGAAATTTAGGGATTGTAATTTTGACATGAGCTGGGTTCAAATGATAGTAAAAATGAGCCTAAGTAAAAAAGAAATTACATTCATTCTTTTAGGACGGCTATTAGCCGTCTTATATACTAACATATAGGACGGCTAATAGCCATCCTAAAAGAATTTTTTTTAAGACGGCTAATAGCCATCCTAAAAGAATTTTTTTTAAGACGGCTAATAGCTGTCCTATAAAGTTCTGCCTAATTTTTTTTGTAATAGCCGTCCTATATTTTTTATACGAACGCCATGTACTTGTGACTGTCCTATTTGTTTCTCACTCTAAATTATAAGCCATCCTATATTGCTTAAATTGTAGAAGTGATTATAGCACAAGTTGATTTTCTTGTCTACGTAAGTAACTACGTAACTCTTATATACTAGTTGATTTTTTATGTAAGGGTTACATGTCTTAGTCCTTTTTGCTCCTATATTGCTATTTAAGTGTTCCAAGTGTTTTGTCTTCGTGTGCTTACATTATTTATTTCTTTTGAAACTAAAAATACCTAAAATATATCAAAATATACCAGTGATTCCGAAATAATATATTTATGCAAATAATTAAACAAAAGCATTATAATCAAATCTATTTGTTACAATTAAGCATAATAAATCACAGAATATTAGTGTTTTTCAAGCACTCATCAGTAGCATAACGTAAGCTACCAATGATACTCGTATACTCAAATTGTCTAATACCATCTCTAGTGTTATTGAACAACTATCACTAGGATCATAAAGAGTATATGCAAGTTTGTAGTTAAAGTAATTATATTTGTTTAATATCTTCTCAATGTAATGAGTACGATATAAAGAAAGTCCCTTTTAGACCTAGTAATCTTTATTCCAAGAATTACACTCGTTTCTCTGAGATCCTTCACATCAAAATCAGCACACAACATTTTTTTCATATATTCATGATATGAATATTACAACCAAAATTAATCAAGTCATCCATATACAGATATACAATAGAGAAAATGTAATTTCCAAATTTATAATAAATGCAGTTATCACTTTTATTCATTTTAAAGCCACAGGGGATAATAAGATTATCAAATTTTACCATGTCATTGCTTAGGTGCTTATTTCAATCCATACAAAGATTTATCTAATTTGTAAACTTTATTTTCTTGACCAAGGACAACAAAAACTTCAGGTTGGTTCATGTAAATGTCTTCTTCTAAATCACCATTTAAAAAATAGTTTTAACATCTATTTAGTGCACAACAAGTTCATGAATAGGAGTAAGAAAATAGCACACATATGAAAGTTATTCTAGTGACAAGTGAAAAGGTATGAAATAAATCTATATTTTGTCTTTGCTACCCTTTGGCTACATGATGAACCTTGTACTTTTCAACATACCATCAGGTTTCAAATTCTTCTAAAGTATCCATAATCTATAGTGGTTCAAACTCATTTACTTGTCCTAATTCCTCATTTGGTTCATTAGTTATATTTATAGGCAAATTACTAAAAATTGAGTTCCCACTATTCTTCAATTTAAAAGGAAACATATATTCGTAAAAGTCAATATCATTTGATTCAAAAAACATGTTCATTCATAGGCTCTTAGTGGGATCCGATCCCACGACTTAAGCCACATATAAGTGGGCAAAAAAAAAAACCATATGGGCTATTAGCTTCTAATGACTACTTTCTTCTCATATGCTATAACTCACAACTACATCTCAAATGTCAGATTTCATTTTATCAATAATGCTTATGCTCAGACAAATATTTCATTTTTATCAATAATGCTTATGCTCAGACAAATAAGACCGTGCAATCAAATTGTCAAGCAAATATTAAGCATCAACTAATTAGACATTATCACATTCAATTAAGAAAATATTAATCTCAAGATGTCGCATACCATGTAAATCATAAGAGAGCATAATATATGAAGAGCCAAATAGCAAGAAATCTTTTGTTGTGGACATTCTTTCAAATTACATGCTTTAAGCGAAAAATGAAACAATATTCACTATATCCACAAGGCCAAATACACTACAATGATAGTAATATATAACCATAAGATAAACAAAAGGATGTCACAGGGAAGCATAATAAATTTGAATAAAGCGAAAGTAAGCGGTGCCAGTTTTAACGAGGCATCCAAAAATTTGCACATAGCCCGCTATTATTCCATCAAATTTTTGATAATTAAACTCTGTATGACAGCCAAGTAGAGAGATGTTAGTTAGCATGGTTCTTTTCGAATATTGACAAAATCATAATCAAGCCACTATAAATAATTTAGTAGCATTTATAGCTAACCTCATGAGTCATGACTTTGTACCCTTTTAAAAAATTGACTTTGAATCAAAATCCCAATCCAGATTTTTGATAAACTATGAAATGGCTTAAAACTTGAAACTATGAACTTGAAAATTTATCTCATGCTTCAAAAGTTTTTCTACTTAAGAAAACAAATTAAGTAATGTACTTAAGGCTGTTCAAGGTTTGGTTTTCAGTGACATTTGAAGCTTATCCTTTTACCGTTAAATATTCCACTCATGATAGTTGTATAATATTGGTTTCTGCTCTACCCATCAAAATTATTGATTATTTGTACTCTTGAAAATGTAATCATAATATCAGAGGATTTCAATGTTGATATGGCAAAATTTAATTTGAAGAATAAAATTGGGTCCCAGAATTTCATTACATAAAAGTTTGCCACATCCCAATCTCAAGTCGAGATAAAAAGTCTTTTCCATGTAAACATTCAGTTAGCATACAATATAGTTACATAAAAGAGAATACAATTTTTTTTTTTTTTAATAGTAAGGATTTCATTAAAAGATTAAAAAGTTACAAGGATATATTACGATTCACTTTTTCCAGTACATCAACAATTTACTGGTAGAATCAAGATTGCCCATAACACCCTCTAACCGCTATGAACAGAAACATATAAGCCTTCTAAGTACACCTTCTTGTTTTTCATTTACTTTGATGCTTGATTTGAACAACTTAATTCCAAATGCGAATATGGAAAAAGGAAAGTAACATTTCCTTAACACGCTAACCTTAAGTATATTGAAATCCTTTAACAACACAAAGTTAACAAACATAACGTATTAGAAGCAATCCAAATCTGAAATAATACAGATATGAAGGAATCAACACAAACATAAACACTACCAGCACAGTACAAAATAATACTAAATTTATTTAAACATAGTATCTGCCTGGAGATTAAAAATGCCACATCATCAGACAACGCACCTCCCTGGAGAAGGAAGCTAGACCAGCTGCAAGAGAAACCAGAGGCATTGGAAACTCCAATGACAAAGTAGCCAGAAGCCAATGACAATTGACGCAGCAAAAAGAGCTCCATCAGATGGCGACGATAGACTACCAGTACCAGATGCTGAGGCAAAAATGGAGAGAGCAGCGGACGTCATGGGTGACGGCAGAGTTCGAAGCCCTAACCCTAGCCAACTCTCAAAACCTTCCAACGCCCTTCTCTCTCTTTTTCTCTCTATTTCTTGCTTTAGATTTAAAGAAAATACAAGTTAGAACCTTGAATTTGATGCTCATATATATATAAACCACTATCTCTGTTGTACCCAAGATCAGATAATAATGCGGAAGCGATAAAATAATAATAACGAGCACCCACAAAATATAAAGAAAAATAATCAACACAAAGGACACAAAGATTTAAGTGGTTCGGTAGTCAATGCGACTACCTAATCCACTGCTGAGGCCGGCACCGAAATATTCCACTATACTTGTCAAAGAGGAGTACAATAAGATTTGCCAACAGTTAATTGGCCAAATCACTCAAATATCCAAATACCCAATTACACCCAAATTAATCTCTCTCACAAAAACAATAAATAAATAAATCTGTCTTGCCAGTTTAGCAACAACAGATAAATTAAAGAGAAACAGTAACTATAAATCTGTTACCAAATGGATTGAGAGAATAATATTCTTTAATGGGTTTATTAAATAGATCTCCCCTTGACTGCCTTTGCTACCTCAAAACTGTTGCTGGAGTTGCCACAGGACTGTTGCTGCGACTGTTGCTGGAGTTGTGCGCTACTTCTGAAAACTGCCGCTTTTCTTTTTCTTATAGTGCCGCCGCAGATGATGATGAATTAATCAACTCCTTCAATTCGCGTTGCTCTGATGGAATACATATATATATGTTAACCTAATGGGCTTATTAAGCCCAAGACTTTAAAAGAAAAAGGCTACGTGTTATTGGGACAACACGTAACAATCTCAGTTCAAACCAATTTGCCAGGTTATTGATCTTATTGTTGACCACCTACAAATAGAAATTATGATTAGTTGAGACTCACAGAAATACCACCCTTTTTTTTCGGCGACTACTTTCTAAACATCTTTCATATATATATATATATATATATATATATATATATATATATATATATATATATATATATATATATATATATATATATATATATATATATATATATATATCTGAGAGAATATATGAATCACAAACTCAAAGAATGGGGGCATGAAAGTGGAAGATATTATTTTTCTCTTTTCAGCGGCACTATTTCATTTCAATTTATCTTTACCGGAAAAAAATATACATGGCAGAAGAAAAACTGTGGTTATGAAATTAACAAACATGGCAATCAAAAGTCTTAAAATTGTTACTACAAAATATTAAAAAAGGAATTAATTTACAAAAAATAATTGCTCAGGTTGAGTCGCAGACTATTAGGTCGCCTTCTTTAAAATGTTTCATTGCTTTGCCCAAATTGTGTAAGCAATTCTCGGCCCTATTGTCCCTAGGATAAAACAGCCCATAAATTAAAATATGTTTCAAAACTTCATTGCAATGTTGAAAGCCAGAATGCTAAAACTACTAAATAAAAAGTTGCTCGAAATACAAAAAAAAAAAAAAAAAAAAAAAAAAAAAAAAAAAGCAAGAATTTATGTCTTTTGAAAAAAATTCTACAAGTAAAAAAAAGGGAGAGAGAGAGTTTGAGAATTTTTTTTGAAGTTGTTTTTGTGTTTTTGGGTTCTAAAACAACTAAGGTAGTAGCCTCCATTTATAACTGAGAGTCGAACAGTTAATGGTCACAAAAAATGAAAAGATAATGGGGTTGTGAGTGAGGATAATAGAAGAGAGACTTGGTTAGATAAGATAGCAACAATGACCAAGTCTTATCTGACTATTGGAAAAATTAATTAAATAATTAAATAAGATAAATTTTATTTAAAAAAGAAAGTGTCACCTCACCTCACAAATGCTCAAGACATGGTCAGTCGCAGTCGATCGAACAGCGGTGGCGATACTGGTACACAATGACTTGATAGTTAAATTTTGTATTTATAAAAAGTTCGCAAGTGCACGAATCACTTGTAATAAGTGATAAGTATACTCCCAAAATCGTCTCTCAAAGAATTGCGGTAGTTTAAAACAATATTTATTTTCTTATTTAGTTGAACAAACAATCATAAACAATCTAACAATTGTCGATTGGTAAAAAAGATTGTAAATTCTAATTTAATTCAATAACTAAAATAAATTACAAATAAAAGAAATCACAAATAAGGTGAGGATTATAGATGCATATGGGAATCTTAGTTCGCTATCCATTCGTGGAAAGAACAAATTAAGCAATTCAATTAAAAGTCGGATTTAATAATTTTTTTGCTAAACCTAGAAAATCTCAAATCAATGGCAATTTTCACTACATCAATTAATTAACTTCTTTGAACCGGACCATTAATTAATTAATTGAAATTAGCTTAAAGAAATATTATAACCACCTAATTCAAAATCAAGCAAAGATGGCATTTCTAATGCCTAAATTCTAACATATTTTCTCCAACAACAAATCAAGATTTGGCCCATCATTAATTTATAATAAAAAATATTAAGTTCATGAACAAGAAATAAATCCAAAACTCATATATCATTAAATTATAAAAATGTTCTTCCAATCATTGGAAGCAATACTCATATCCCAAATACACAAATTAGCCAACTATAACTGAATTGATATCAATCAATTTAGTCATGAGAGGCAAACACAAAATTAAATAAAAGGAAAAGAGATTACACTAAAAATACCCCAATTGATCTCCTAGCTCCAAAACCATGAAGTTGGTTGGTCCCCTTTCTCAATTCCTTGGAGTAGCTTCCACAATGGAGGGTCTTTTCTTGATTTTGGGTGGAAACCCCAGCTGCCACAACAGCTAAGGTAGGGAGAAAATTGGCTATAAAAACTTGTGTTTGGGAGAGGCATATTGTTGTATTTATAGGTGACTGAAAAGACACAGGAGTGTTAGGATTTTTGGGCAATTTTTGGTACGCAGGCCTTGGCACAAGAAATTATCCGCCGCAGCACAAGGCAAAAAATTGGATTCCATAGTAAAAATAGAGAGCTCACTGCTGTGGCACACAAATTTACCCGCCGAAGCACAGGTTGATTTTTGGCTCCAGTATGGAAACCCGAGACTTGATTACTGTAGCACAAATATTTCTTTGTTGCAGCGCGCTTTGTTGTGCTCGCCTTATATGTAACCCTTACATTATTGCTAACTCCTAATGTATGGCTTACATTCTTTGGCTCTTGTTACTCCATTTTCACTCTTTTTGAGTCATTTTAATCCAATATTTTTCTAAGAACCCAACAACCTACAAAACACATAAATACCTTCTAAAACACGATAATAATAAAATAAAACATAAAAGAATGCTTAAAAACATAACAAAATATAACCTACATTTTGCTAGTCCTCTAGCAAAACTAAAATTAAACTATACTAACCTAAATCACTTCCGTGGATTGTTACGATTGCATTTAGCATATGCAATAAGCTTTTAAATCCTTAGGTTGCCCTAGTAGACAAGTTAAAATCTCGTGAGGGTTTTCAGTGACGATACCCACAAGCATCTTCCTAAAAGAAAATCTCAAACGACAAATAACAATACTACAAACAAAAACTACAAACTTAAATCAACAAAAGTTCTCATGCTTTAGTTTATTTTCAGTTTATAATCGAGGCTCATACATAAGTTCATCCAATCATCTTAACACATTAAGGTTCATCATGCAAATCAGTTTCGCATCACAAGAGCATACTCCATTACTAAAAAATATATATATCAATATTGATTCACCAAAATCTAGTATTAAGAATTCAAATTCGCTTCAACTCTACTCCTCACAAGATTCACTCTTAATATCACACTGATCCTATGGGTTCAAACACTCAACAAAGTACATGCGAATAGAAGTTATATAAAAAAAATGAGCTAATAGGTTCGCATATGATTAAACAAGAAAGGCTCAAAAAGTGCATAACATTGATCTCATGAAAGGAATCAAATGATAGGATTTATAAAGAAATCACATTACTATTCTCATGCATCAATTAAAATCCTCAAGCAAAAACTTCAAGTGTATGCCCTAGAATGAATGAAAATGCCTTGACTTCAAGGGAATTTATTTCCTACTTTTCTTTTATAATAATTATTTCACCACATGAAGAACTTTAGGATCATAATAAAAAAAAAAATTATGGACCCACATACATGTATATTTTGTAAATGAAAAATTTTTGGCTCTTTTTGTGTTGGATATAGGAATTTTCTTATATCTTTTAAAGTCAAGCATGAATGAAATAGGCAAACACTTAAAATTTTACTCAAATTATTTAATCTAAACAGTACAATTAAATATATTATTCTTCATTAGATGTTCAGAATCCTAACATTCAATGCAAAAACCTATAGAGATCATCTAACAATTTCAAATAATAAGAAAAGTGTTTAAAAGAGTAGAATAACAATTATCTCTTAGAATGAAAAGTTATTGGCTCAATAATTATCTCACAAGGTAGTCTCTACTACTTGATTCTTAAACAAACGATTTGGGCTTATCTCAATTTCAATACCAAAAAGCATGAAGTATGAACTATGAACAAAAAGCATGAAGTATGAACTATGAACAAAAACCAACTTTTACAACTAACATGGAATAT
Organism: Elaeagnus macrophylla; assembly: GCA_029378325.1. NCBI lineage: Eukaryota > Viridiplantae > Streptophyta > Magnoliopsida > Rosales > Elaeagnaceae > Elaeagnus > Elaeagnus macrophylla. The sequence continues at coordinate 26,586 of JARDWI010000232.1, forward strand.
GTTCAAGAAATCAAACAAAACATATAGAAAGATTCAATTACTCACTTCAAATTAACAAGAAAGTATGATAGTTTTATATCAAAAAGTTTTTATTAGACCTATTTGTACTCCCAAACTTAAACTAAATATGTCCTCAATGTTTTCAACTACGTATATATTCAGCAAAGCATTTAAATGGAGCAAATAGAAAATTAACTAAACTAATAGAAAAAGAAAAATATTACCTAAAATAGTGGGTTGCCTCCCACCAAGCACCTTCTTTACCGTCTTAGCAAGACGTTGCTAATCCATTTCTATCCACCATCATCAAAGATCTTAAAAAGTGTGATTTCAAATTTTTGAGCTAGTATTGCGTTAAGGCCATCCTTCCATCTCGGTAATTGTTTCCTATGAAGCATAACACACACTTTTTTCTTAAAGTGGTATGAAAAAGGATTTGGAAATGTACAAGTCTTAGGTGCCTTGTGTGGCAGAGGAGATGAAGACGATTCCTTCTTGTTCTCTGTGGAAGGTTGTAGAATTTGATTTTTCTTAGCTTGACCTTTTTTGAGAATTACTTGCTCCCCATCTATATTTTCTACATAAAGTGATAAATCATCAAAATTTTCATGAAAATAAATATTTTCAAAAATTTTACCACTTTGAAGATTGTGTCATCTTCACTTTCTCAGTATGGTTGGGCAACTCTTCTTGTATTAGAAGTTGTTCCATTAGTTGCTACAACTTGCATTTCTATCCTTCTCAAATAATCTTCTAAGGAATTCAACCTTTGATTATTTATCTTTTGATTTTCAATACTAACTTGAATAAAATTATTCAAGTTCTCTTCTAAGGTTGCTTCTTAGGTTGAATGGGTAAGTCATAAGGATTGAAATTTAAGCCTTGTATTGGGTATGGGGCATAAGGTGGGTTAGTGTTTGCTGCCCAAGAAAAATTTTGGTGATTTCCTAACTTAGGAATATAGGTATAGGGATCATTCCAAGGTGGGTGATATCCCTCATTAAGATCGAAATCCCGATTGGTAGATATATGGTAATCACCTGCAAAAGCCCAAACATTAGCATCATGTCCATGTAAACCACAGATGTCACATAACATACCTCCATATTTGTCATGTTTCGTGTTCAAAAAGTTTTTGTATTGGCTCTTGGATATCAGTACCTAGTCTAATTAAGTGCTCTTTTGAATATGTTGATGTAGTGTATGAACGATACCTTTCATATACTAACAAAAACAACAAAGAAATCAAAGCACCAAATATATCCCAAAAAAAGCAAATAAATAACAAAAGAAATAAAAATTAAATAAAAAACTAAAAACAAAGAACTCTAAAATAAAGAAAAATAGGTAATAAACTAAGAATAACAAAAACAAAAATCACAAAAAAAATAAAAAAGAAAATCACAAAAATAAAGAAATTCAAAAAAAAAAAAACTAAATAGAAAACAAATAAACACTTTAAAATGCCAATTTTCTGGTAACAATGCCAAAAACTTGATGCACAATGACTTGATAGTCAAATTTTGTATTTATAAAAAGCTCACAAGTACACATATCACAAGATCGTCTCTCAAAGAATTGTGGTGGTTTTAAAATGTTATTTATTTTCTTATTTAGTTGAACAAACAATCCTAAACACTCTAATAATTGTCGGTTGGTAGAAAAGATTGTAAATTCTAATTTAATTCAACAACTAAAATAAATTGAAAATAAAAGAAATCACAACCAAGGAGAGGATTATGGATGTATATGGGAATCTTAGTTTTGCTATCAATTCATGAAAAGAACAAATTAAGTAATTCAATTAAACGTCAGATCTAATAATTTTTTTGCTAAACCTAGAAAATTCTAAATCAATGGCAATTCTTACTACAATCAATTAATTAACTTTCCTAATCTAGACTGTTGCTTACAATGGTGTATATGATTTTATGCAAGTGCACGTGTCGCAAACAAGTAATATAATGATAAGAAAGATCGTTCCCACGAAGATTGGAATACTAGAAAATATCGTAAAAATTAACTGTTAAAATCAATATTTTGTGTTTTTGTTTATTAAAATAAAATAAATAGAACGAGAGGACAAGAGTGAAAATACTGAAACAAAGTTTAACGAGAAGAATATCAAGAATCGCAAATAGATAAATCAGTTAGGATTGCGAATATGACAAGTGATGTAGACAAACTGCGTTGTTGCAGCGTTGCTGTAGCAATGCTGCAGCAAAGTGTACCAGTAACTAGAATTGCAAAAATTCACAAAGGATTCTTCCGAATCTGCAATGTTTATATATTCTATGACTCAATGAAACATATTCCTATGCAAAACTGAATCTAAGAACAACGTTCATGCACAAATTCTTTTGAGTTATGTGAGATAATTATATATTCCTATATTAATCTCTTCACACTATTCTAGCTTTATCCAACTTAAATTAACCTTTCCAAATTCAATTTTAGTCTACTATCCTATCAATTGTTGATCGAGCAATCAATAAGAATGAATCGATCAATCAAGCATAGAATAACTAGCACCCTTTGCCAAGCAAAGCACAAGTTTATAAAATTAAAGCACAAAGTCTACATACACTCGCATATTCACAACCCTAACTGAATGAAAATTTAGCCAAGCATATTTATAAAATTAAACATCAAATCATCCATGGTCAACATCAGATTCATAGAGTTATAGAAATTTGGAAAAACAATAAAAGAAGAATAGAAGAAGGAATAAATTAATAAAACCCCCTTTTATTGAATCTCAATCAATTGGATTCCAAATCCCTAATATCTCTTGCTTTCTTTAATGATTGTTCTTGCAAATCAAGCCTTCAATTGGTCTCTTTCCAGATCCCTCTTGCTGCCCCTGTTTTGCGTCCCAATCTGCTGCGAAATTGTGCTCTGTTTTGTGTCCCAATCTGCTGCGAAATTGTGCTCTGTTCCTCTCTGTTTTGCTGCTCGTTTTTCCTCAGTTTTGGTGCCCAAATCTGCCTTGTATTTTCTGCCTCTCGTCTTCCCTCTCTGCTGCCGCAAATCTGCTCTTTTTAAATATTTATTTGCTGCCCAGATTTGCTTCCTTTGCTGCTACCCAGTTTTTGCCCTAGCTGCTGCCGCACAAAGCTGTTAAAATCAGCCCCTGTTTTGTGTATTTAGCTTTGGGTTTAATTGGAGACAATTTTTGGTGTGTTAATTTCCAATATTATCCCTAAAAATGTGAGTTAATGAAAGCCCAAAATTGTCCTTTTGTTGAGAGTCCAAATCAGCCCTTGAATGATTGATTACAGATCAGCCTCTGTTTTGGTGCTATTTTCCTGGTGTGATTTTGCTGTAGCAAAGTTGGATTCTTGCATTTTCTTTGTTGTTTTCTTTATTTCCTGCAAGGGCAATGAAAATCTAATGAATGCACATCAAAATATAATTCTTTTTGACAGATTTCATAATTATTTTGAATTTATTATCAAAGAATTTATTTAAATCACAAAGTCCACAAATATTGTATAAATGATTATAATGTGCGAATATTCTCAAATTAACAAGCAAGTATTTATGAATAAGAGCTAATAATACTCTAACAAATTAGAGTTATCATAGACCGTTAATTAATTAATTAGAATTAGCTTAAAGAAATATTATAACAACCTAATCTAACACAAATCAATGCAATCAAATTAAACACTTGTTCATAATGCACAATCAAGCAAAGATGGTGTTTTTAATGCCTAAATTCTAACATATTTTCTCCAACTACAAAACAAGATTTGGCCCATCATTAATTTATAATTAGAAATATTTAGATCATGAACAAGAAATAAATCCAAAACTCATACATCATTAAATTACAAAATTATTCTTTCAATCATTTGAAGCAATACTCATATCCCAAATACACAAATTAGCCAACCATAACTGAATTGGTGTCAATCAATTTAGTCATGAGAGGCAAACACAAAATCAAAGAGAAGAAAAAGATATTACACTAAAAATACCCCAATTGATATCCTAGCTCCAAAACCTTAAAGTTGATTGGTCCCCTTTCTCAATTCCTTGGAGTAGCTTCAAAAATGGAGGGTCTTCTCTTGATTTTGGGTGGAAGCTCCAGCTGCCATAGCAGCTAAGGTAGGGAGAAAATTGGCTATGAAAACTTGTGTTTGCGAGAGGTATATTGTGGTATTTATAGGTGAGTGAAGAGACACACGCGTGTTAGAATTTTTGGGCAATTTTTGGTACGCAAGTCATGGCACAAGAAATTACTCGCTCTGGAGCAAGGCTAAAAAATGGGATTCCATAGTAAAAATAGAGAGCTCACTGCTGTGGCACACAAATTTACCCGTTGCGGTGCGCCTTGTTGTGCTCGCCTTGTATGTAACCCTTACATAATTGTTGACTCCTAATGTAAGGCTTACATTCTTTAGCTCTTGTTACTCCATTTTCACTATTTTTAAGTCATTTCAATCCAATATTTTTCTAAGATCCCAACAACCTACAAAACACAATAATAACAAAATAAAAAATAAAAAGAATGCTTAAAACTATAACAAAATATAGGTCAAAATAGTGTTCATCATATGCGTATGTATGGTAGACCAATAATTGCCTATCATCTCTCCCTTCCATAAAAGTGGATATCCCTTAGAGCCCAACCCCAAGTCAAATCTCAATAGCTTATATACACCTCCAAAGAGATGTAAACAAGTAATGTAGGACAAAATGAAGAGGGTAAATAACACAAATTTTATTTAAAAAGTAATGTGTCACCTCACCTCACACACGCTCACGACATGGATAGCCGATCAAACAGCAACGACGAGGTGTGTGCGTGATAGACCAACAATTGCCTATCCTTTCTCCCCTCCACAAAAGTCAGTATCCTTTAGGCCCAACCCCAAGTATAATCTCAATAGCTTATATACACCTTCAAAGATATGGAAAAAAAGTAATGCAAAACAAAATGAAGAGGGTAAACTCATATGGGCACGTTTATCTTTTTTTCAAAATTTACATTATTTCCAATAGTACTCATAAAAAATTGCCCTCTATATATAAGTAAATGTATCAATATAGTAAAATTAATGGAAGGGTTCTCTACACCATCCATAACCTTGATTCATATAAAATTTTCTATTCAACTATTGAATAATAATAAATGGGATAAATTACAAATATATTAAAATATCAAAAAAGTTACAAATATATCATCTAATTTTTTATCGATAAAAAAGTTGAATTAAACTTACAATTTTGTTACAAAAGTATCATTCATTACAAATCCCATTAATGTCCAAGTTCCTACATGGTGCTTTTAATTTGGTAAAAAAAAAATCTTCATCAGAGGGAGGGCCATGACTTCTTTAAAGACACACCAACATGTCCCCCTAGATCATTGAAAATGATTGGCCATACCCGGACCAGGGTGCCCACCTTAGGCTAGAGGGGAAGGTGGCTTGATAGTTTGCACTGAAAGGTTAGTAGCTCACCAGAGGGAGCTGTGCGCCCCTCAAGACTTGAACTACTAACCTTCCATCTGGAACCCACATGCCTTGAATTTAGCAAGTTTGGTTTCCCAAATCGAATACCCTAAGATGGGTAGTATCCTACATGCTTTTAGTGTTCCATCTTGATCATTTAGTATCATTATCTCTTCATTTTCTCATATGCCAAACACCCCTCAATTTTAACTTTGCTACTTCTGTGCCTTGATCATTCCTTCTTAGCATATATGTGTTTATTGGATCCTTAGCCTTTGGTTATTCATTTTGCATCCTTCATTTTCTTGCTTAACAAATCAGTTTGTTACAGTATTCATCTAGAATAAGAGAAACCCAAAAAAAAATCATGAATGACTTTAATAGTCTTTTGAATGCCGACTGTTCAAACCCTCAAGTAAATTGGCCTCAATGTCAGGTTCAGGTTCAACTAAGGCCTCTACCAATCTCAACCCCAACTACGATCTCAGATATTTAAGGCTATCCTGATAAACTTGAATCTCCAATTCATATAATTCATGGATAAAGAGCTAAATTGATCCTTTTGTTTAGGCAATAAATGTCATTTAGTCATATAGCTTATAAAATGTGCTTTAAATCATTTGTTTATGAAAAAGATGTTTAAGTCCCTTTACCTGTAGAAAAGTTTTTAGGCAAGAACAAAGTTAATTTTTTATCAAAATTTCTTTTAAATATAACGAAGTAGTATATGTTGTATATGTAAATTTGTATTTTTTGATAGATATATTTCTAATGATGTAATTTTTAACTAAAAAATGACTTTACTTTTTAACAATTTTTTTCGATTAAACTTAAATAAAATTTTTATTATCTAATTTGTGACTTTAGATATTAGACAATAATAATTTTATTTAAATTTTAGAGAAAAATGACACATAAGTCCCTTAGATTAGGTCATTTGTGTCATTTAGTTCTTCAACTTTGTAAAAATAGCCAAGTAAGAACAAATTCTATTATTTTAATGAATTTTTTATTAAAATATTTTTTTTGTTAAGTGATTAAATGCGATTGAAACACGAATTTTTAATAATGGTAAAATCACAATTAATATGAAAAATATTTGACAAAGTTTTCTTTTTAAATATTTGTTAATTTTTACTATTTTATTTTAATGTTTTATTTATATATTACTTTTTTAAAAAAACAAAAATATATATATTTAAATAACTTTTTCTTTAAATATTATTATTGTTGATTTGTTCTTTAAATAATATCATATTAAATTTCATTTTTATTCTAGTTAGAAACTCATATTTTAATCGCGTTTTAACTACTTAATAAAAAATAATAATATTTTAATAGAAAAATCATTAAAAGAGTACAGTTAATTCTTAAGACTAAATGACATTGTTTTTAATTTAAGATACTAAACGATACAAATGACTTAATCTAATAAACTTCTATGACACCTCACCTTAAATTTTATTGAAAATTTTGTTTAAATTTGAAAAAAAATTTAAAAAAAAATTGAGTAATTTTTAATTAAATATTAATTTTTACGTATACATTTATTGAAAAATATAAACACGCATGTAACACATGTGCTATTCCGTTATAATTAACAAAAAATCAGATGAAAAGTTAACTTTGTCCTGTCTGTTTCTTTTTTTACTAGCAAATGGACTTAAAAATACATTTCTTACAAATAAAAGAACTTAAAAATACTTTTTCAAAATTAGAGGACTAAATACCACATTTCACAAGAGCAAAAGGACTCATACGATATTTTTTCTTGCATTTGATGGGGTCTCTGTTGAATGACGTGATTTGAAAAACCAAAAATTAATTATGGAATGATTGGAGATTTGATTGAGTTGTAATTTATTTCATATTAGGATCAGTTGACTGATTTTGTCATTATTACATTTATTTAGTTTCCTTGTATTTATATTTTGTAATTATTGTATTTATATAGTTTCTTTTTATTTATATTTTGTAATCTTTGTATTTATGTAGTTTCCTTATTATATAAGGTTGTAATTAGTATATATATTATCTCCATTCTAAGAAGAAATATATCAAAAAATTCTATCAAACATATTCATATTTTCAACTTGGTATCGGAACAAAGATCCAATTTTGGAATTTGTTTCATCTTTCTCTCAATACTCTCATTCAATCTCTTTTCTTTTTCCCAGTAATCAGGAATTGTTTCTTGTGTTCTTGTGATTAAGAACCTTTAATCCATTAAACCTGTTTTCTTGGATTTTTTAGGGTTTCCTCAAAAACTTCATCAAATTTCTCTTTGCCTAATTGTTTGCTCAAATTTTTTTTGTTGCTCATTGTTTCTACTGTGTTCAATACCTTTCAACTATGGAAGAAGGAGGTTTAGGCAAGGAAGTTCAAAAGGTAGAGATGTCCTTGAATCATGACTCCTCAAGAGGCTTTGGAGACACCAAATTGAATGGCACCAATTACCGTACTTGGAGAAAGATGATCACATCACATCTATGTGGCCTTTACAAGATGGGCTAGTCAATGGAACTATTAAAGTACTAGATGAAAATGATCTAGGGTTTAGAAAGTGGGAGAACAACAATGGATCAGTAATGTCTACTCTTTACAAATCCATGATAAATAAGGTGATCCAGTTGATTATTGGGTGCAAGACTGCAGTTGAGATTTGGAGGACACTAAAGGAGCTATACCTCAATGTCTCAGATTTTGCTCAGATCCATGAACTCTACGCTAAGATATTCAAGATGACTCAAAATGAGCAGTGATAACTCTAATTTATTAGAGTATTATTAGCTCTTATTCATAAATACTTGCTTGTTAATTTGGGAATATCCACACATTATAATCATTTATACACTATTTGTGGATTTTGTGATTTAAATGAATTCTTTGATAATAAATTCAAAATAATTATGAAATGTGTCAAAAAGAATTATATTTTGATGTGCACTCATTATATTTTCATTGCCCTTGCAGGAAATAAAGAAAATAACAAAGAAAATTCAAAAATACAACTTTGCTGCAGCTTTGCTACAGCATTGCTGCAGCAAAAATTACATCAGGAAATCAACGCAGAAAACAGGACAACTTTGCTGCAGCTTTGCTACAGCATTGCTGCAGCAAAACCATACCAGGAAATAAACGCCAAAACAGAGGCTGATGTGGAATCAAGAATTCAAGGGCTGATTTGGACTCTAAAAGAAAAGGACAATTTTGGGCTTTCATTAACTCACCTTTTGAGGGATAATATTGGAAATTAACACACCAAAATTTGTCTCCAATTAAACCTAATATAAAAGAGCAAAAACAGGGGCTGATTTGAGAGAAGAAACTGCGGCAGAAAAGAACATACATACACAGCAGAATCTGGGCAGCAGGAGGACAGTGAGGAACAACCAGAATTGCGATAGAAAACAGAGAATAAATCAGCAGCAGCAAGGAGGAAAAACACAGCAGATAGCAGCCCCAAATTCTGGACAGATTTGGTGCAAGGAAGGAGAGGCAAAACAGAGCATCAATTTGACTTTGGAAAGAGACCAATTGAGGCTTGATTTGCAAGGACTTTCATTGAAGAGAAAGCAAGAACGAGACAAAGGATCATAATCCAATTGGTTTAGGGTGGATTTAAGGGATTTATTTATTTATTTCATTATTTCTTTATTATTTGATTCTTCTAAATTCTCTAAACCATATGGATCTGATTTTGAGCATATATAATTTGATGTTTAATTTTATAAACATGCTTGGCTAAATTCTCATTCAGTTAGGGTTGTGGATATGCAAGTGTATGTAGACCTTGTGCTTTAATTTCATAAAATTGTGCTTTGCTTGGCAAGGAATGCTAGTTATTCTACGCTTGATTTATTGATTCATTCTTATTGATTGCTTGATCAACAATTGATAGGATATTAGACTGAAATTGAATCTGGAAAGGTTAATTTTAAGTTGGATAAAGCTAGAATAGTGTGAAGAAATTGATATAGGAATATATAATTATCTCACATAACTCAAAAGAATTTGTGCATGAACGTTGTTCTTAGATTCAGTTTTGCATAGGAATATGTTTCATTGAATCATAGAATTTATAAACATTGCAGATTCGGAAGAATCCTTTGTGAATTTTTGCAATTCTAGTTACTGGTATACTTTGCTACAGCATTGCTACAGCAAAGCTGCAGCAAAGCAGTTTGTCTACATCACTTGTCATATTTGCAATCCTAACTGATTTATCTATCTGTGATTTGTGATATTCTTCTTGTTGAACGTTGTTTCAGTGTTTTCACTCTTGTTCTCTCGTATTATTTATTTTATTTTATTTATTTATTTTATTTTAATAAACAAAAACACAAAACATTGATTTTAATAGTTAATTTTTACAATATTTTCTAGTATTCCAATCTCCGTGGGAACGATATTTCTTATCATTATATTACTTGTTTGCGACACGTGCACTTGCGTAAAATCATATACACTATTGTGAGCAACAAGTTTTTGGCGCCGTTGCCGGGGATTGGCAACGTTAGAAATTATTCGTAGAAATCGACTTTTGTTTTTATTTAATTTTTGTTTATCTAATATCTCTTCTGTGTCTTTTGTATGAGCAGATTTCGCGACAAGGATATCCTACCCTTCGATCCCGAAATTGAACGTACTTTCAGACTAAGAAGAAGAGAACAACAAGGTTTCGCTCAGATTGAAGATATGGCACAAGCAGGCAACGGAAACAATGGCCAAGAACAGAATTTAAACAATGCAATCAATGTGATACCTCCAATGGATGATAGGGACAGAGCTTTGAATGAATATGCACTGCCCATGCTAGAAGGGTTAAATCCAAGCATCACAAGACCAAACATTCAAGCAACTCACTTTGAGTTAAAACCAGTGATGTTTCAGATGCTACAAACAGTCGGGCAATTCAGTGGGTTACCTACAGAAGATCCTCATCTACATCTCAGATTATTTATTGAAGTCAGTGACTCATTTAAATGGACAGGGGTAACCGAGGAAGCATTTAGGCTCAAACTATTCCCTTATTCCTTAAGAGATCGCGCTAGAGCATGGCTTAACTCCTTGCCACCTGACTCTATTGCAACTTGGAATGACTTAGCTGAAAAATTCTTGATGAAATACTTCCCACCAACAAAGAATGCTAAACTGAGGAATGACATCACCTCCTACCAACAATTGGATGGAGAATCTCTATATGAAGCTTGGGAAAGATTTAAAGAATTGTTAAGGAAATGTCCTCACCATGGTATACCTCATTGGATCCAAATGGAGACTTTCTACAATGGTCTCAATGCTCAAACGAGAACAATTGTTGATGCATCTGCTAATGGAGCTCTTTTAGCCAAGTCTTACAATGAAGCCTATGATCTACTTGAGAGGATGGCTAGCAATAATTACCAATGGCCAATGGATAGAGTAGCAACTGCAAAAAGAGTAGCTGGTGTGCATGAGGTTAATGATGTTACGGCACTTACAGCTCAAGTGTCATCCTTGGTTAATCTGTTGAAGAATCAGCATGTGACAGCAAATGTGAATTCAATTCAAGATTCAGGAATTTCATGCGTCTATTGTTCGGGACCTCATGTATTTGATAATTGCCCTTCAAATCCTGAATCAATTTGTTTTGTGAGTGATGTAAACAGGAACCATAATCCGTACTCCAACACATATAACCCAGGGTGGAGGCAACACCCAAATTTCTCTTGGAACAATCAAAGTGGTGGTCAAGCTAACCATACCATACCTAACCGACCTACATTCCCACCAGGATTTCAACAACAACCACAGAGAAATCAACCGAATGAACCATCCAGCTCGTTGGAATCTTTACTCAAAGAATACATGGCTAAGAATGATGCAATTCTTCAAAGTCAAGCTGCTTCAATGAGGAATCTAGAAAATCAAGTGGGACAGCTAGCTAATGAACTTAGGAACCGTCCACAAGGTGCACTTCCAAGTGATACCGAAACTCCAATAAGAGAAAGAAAGGAATTTTGCAAAGCTATTACTCTAAGGAGTGGAAAAGAATTAGAGGGACCAAGTGGACAGAAAATTAGTCAAAAGGGGAACATTTCAACCCAAGAAAAGGAGGAAAAAGATTTGGAAAAATCTGAAGCAGTTCTGAAAAACTCAGAAAATTCTGGTACCCAAAATGCTACAGCATTGCTGCAGCAAAGTTCCCAGCAGCACAGACCACCTCCACCATTCCCTCAAAGATTTCAGAAACAGCAGCAAGACCTTCAATTCAGGAAATTTTTGGATGTTCTTAAGCAACTTCATATCAACATTCCATTGGTGGAAGCCTTGGAACAAATGCCAAATTATGTCAAATTCATGAAAGACATCCTGACCAAAAAGAGACGATTTGGCGAATTTGAGACAGTTGCCTTAACAAGTGAAAGTAGTGCTATGTTACAGAACAAACTTCCTCCTAAGCTCAAGGATCCTGGGAGTTTCACAATTCCATGCTCTATAGGTAATCAATATTTTGGCAAGGCTTTATGTGATTTGGGAGCAAGCATTAATTTGATGCCTTTGTCAATTTTTAAGAAGTTGGGGATTGGTGAAGCATGGCCTACTACAGTCTCTTTACAATTGGCAGATCGATCCATTGCTCATCCTGAAGGAAAAATTGAAGATGTCTTGGTGAAAGTGGACAAATTCATCTTCCCAGCAGATTTTATTGTACTTGACTATGAAGAAGACAGAGAAGTGCCTATTATTTTGGGAAGACCATTCTTAGCTACAGGCCGAACTTTGATTGACGTTCAAAAAGGAGAATTAACTATGAGAGTTCAAGATGAACAAGTCACCTTCAACGTGTTTAGAACCATGGAATCTCCCAATAATGTTGAAGAGTGCTCATCCATTTCAGTTGTGGATTCTCTGGTATCTAAAGAACCTGAAAAATGTGGCTATAATGATTCCCTACAAATTTTATCGCAATATGATTCCGATTGTGAAGAGGAAATTGAGGAGAAATTACCTTGGTTGGAAGCAGGTTCTAATACATATAAAACGGAAAATAAAGTTCAATTTCCAGACTTTTTATCCCCGGACTTCAATCTTCCTAAGTCTTCAGTTGATGTGCCACCAGGTTCAAATTCCTATCAAAAGAAGAAATTTTTCCATAATTTGAAGTTCTACTATTGGGATAGGCCATTCTTGTTCAAGCGACATACAAACCGAAAGATTAGAAGATGTATTCCCGAAGATGAGATGGTGAATATTTTGCAACAATGTCAGTCCTATCGAGAAATTAAGAGGATCCTAAAGAACAATGTTGGTCTAAGTCAAAAATATTGGAAATGTTGGTCCAAAAAAAAATTTCAAGCTCATGGCCAACACATTAGACATTATTGGAGAGAAATTCTTGACAGGGAGCATACCTCCATTCCACTCCTAGACCCATGACTACAAGCAAAGTCGGGCTGTCGACTCTAACACAAGCGCTCATGGGAGGCAACCCATGTTTCTTCATTTTTCTTAGTTTTTCTTAATTTTTAGTTTATGATTTTTAATTCAATTTAATTGAGTGAGTTCTTTTACTTAGAAGTTTATTTTCTGCATTTTCAGGTCATCCCAGGGAGTGTGAGCAAGAGAAAAGCAACGCACACCAATGGAGAGGAAAATTTTCTCACAGTGTAAAAAATTGGAAAATTTTGCTGCAGCTTTGCTGCAGCAACGCTATAGCAAAGTTCTACACTGTTCTTCTTTGAGCAAAGTTCTATGTTGGTTGGGCTTATTTTTCAGTGCTTCAATTTGGTTTGCCTTTCACTCCCAGTCACCCATCAGGGCAGTTTCTTTACTTTGTCATTTTCTTTTTCTGCCTTTTTGTTTGCTATCTGATTTGTTTAATGGTGCGCACTGAGGACAATGCTTATTTTAAGTTTGGGGGGAAGGAATTTGCTGTTTACTATATGATCTGTTTACTGTGCTTACTATCTGATTTGTCTACTGTTGAGCTGTGAAATTAATGGAATTCATGTGATTACTTTGTGCTTACTGTTTAATGTCTGTACTGTTGAGCTGTGAAATTGATGGAATTGATGTGATCACTGTGCTGAATTTTAATTTATGATGCAAAATCTGCTGTGATTTTATGATGAATTGCTTGATCTAAGGTTGTCAAAAATTTCATGTTGTCATCTTTGTTTTGAAAAAGAAACTAATTTGTCACTTTATTAGAAGAGAAATCTTGCTTATTGAGAAAAATTGATTTGATTAAGTGTTAGTTGGAAAATGTTGAAAACTTATTTTGAAATATACACCCACAATTCTAACTGCACTGTCTACTTGTTTGTTTGTTTGATATAAACTTTGAATAAGGGTAACTTATGGGAGAGTTTGAGCCTCTAGAATTGGTTTGGAGAATTTCTCAAAGCGAAATTTTAGAAAGTTCACAACTCAATGAAATGATTTAGGCCTTCTTTGGATTCGATTGTGCTTTTCGTGCTAACCTTGGTTAAAAATATATTTCATTTGCACACCTAATTTGAGCCATGAATGATCAAAATTCTTTTTGTCAACACCCACATAAGAACTTAGCATTTCCTTATTTGCATATCCTTTGACCTTTACCTCACAAGTGCATTACCATCTTTATGAATTGTTGATTAGAAATGTTGATGCCTCTTGAAAGAAAGAAAATTATGGTGTTGTTTGGTTATATTGAGATCAATCCTTTATTCAAAAAAAAAAAAAAAAAAAAAAAAAAGAGAGAGAGAAATCTGGAAACAGCTTTGCTGCAGCTTTGCTACAGCATTGCTGCAGCAAAACAGATTCACTCCAAAAAAAAAAAAAAAAAAAAAAAAAAAAAAAAAAATTGATTGAATGAAGAGAAGTTTGGGGGTAGCAATGTAAATAAAGAGTCCAAAAGTATTCTTGAATAGTGTTTGTGCTTGTGGGGTATGACACCTAAATATGACTTTCACCTTACCTTTACCCTAGCCTTACATTTCAAGCTTATTTAAGTCCTTTTGATCTTTGATTAGTGAATGTCTATATTAGTGGAGAGGGATTCAAAAGACCAACATATGGAGGCATGATTTTAAGCTTAAGGAACATAAATTACCTAAGTTTGGGGGGAAGTATCAAATAACAAATTATGAGACATCACACACACACATGGGGTTGTTTTGGAATGAGTTTGAGATATTGAAACTAACATTTGAGAAAAATCAATTTGGATCATGAATTTGAGATTTCTTCATTCTAATTTTGAAACAAGTTTAGTTTATTTATTAGTTGACAACTATGTTTTTAGCGTGAGTTGAAACCTTGTGTTAAATTGCCACTTGCCAATCATCATATAATTTAGTGCTTGAGGACAAGCAAGATGCTAAGTTTGGGGGAGTTGATAACTCTAATTTATTAGAGTATTATTAGCTCTTATTCATAAATACTTGCTTGTTAATTTGGGAATATCCACACATTATAATCATTTATACACTATTTGTGGATTTTGTGATTTAAATGAATTCTTTGATAATAAATTCAAAATAATTATGAAATGTGTCAAAAAGAATTATATTTTGATGTGCACTCATTATATTTTCATTGCCCTTGCAGGAAATAAAGAAAATAACAAAGAAAATTCAAAAATACAACTTTGCTGCAGCTTTGCTACAGCATTGCTGCAGCAAAAATTACATCAGGAAATCAACGCAGAAAACAGGACAACTTTGCTGCAGCTTTGCTACAGCATTGCTGCAGCAAAACCATACCAGGAAATAAACGCCAAAACAGAGGCTGATGTGGAATCAAGAATTCAAGGGCTGATTTGGACTCTAAAAGAAAAGGACAATTTTGGGCTTTCATTAACTCACCTTTTGAGGGATAATATTGGAAATTAACACACCAAAATTTGTCTCCAATTAAACCTAATATAAAAGAGCAAAAACAGGGGCTGATTTGAGAGAAGAAACTGCGGCAGAAAAGAACATACATACACAGCAGAATCTGGGCAGCAGGAGGACAGTGAGGAACAACCAGAATTGCGATAGAAAACAGAGAATAAATCAGCAGCAGCAAGGAGGAAAAACACAGCAGATAGCAGCCCCAAATTCTGGACAGATTTGGTGCAAGGAAGGAGAGGCAAAACAGAGCATCAATTTGACTTTGGAAAGAGACCAATTGAGGCTTGATTTGCAAGGACTTTCATTGAAGAGAAAGCAAGAACGAGACAAAGGATCATAATCCAATTGGTTTAGGGTGGATTTAAGGGATTTATTTATTTATTTCATTATTTCTTTATTATTTGATTCTTCTAAATTCTCTAAACCATATGGATCTGATTTTGAGCATATATAATTTGATGTTTAATTTTATAAACATGCTTGGCTAAATTCTCATTCAGTTAGGGTTGTGGATATGCAAGTGTATGTAGACCTTGTGCTTTAATTTCATAAAATTGTGCTTTGCTTGGCAAGGAATGCTAGTTATTCTACGCTTGATTTATTGATTCATTCTTATTGATTGCTTGATCAACAATTGATAGGATATTAGACTGAAATTGAATCTGGAAAGGTTAATTTTAAGTTGGATAAAGCTAGAATAGTGTGAAGAAATTGATATAGGAATATATAATTATCTCACATAACTCAAAAGAATTTGTGCATGAACGTTGTTCTTAGATTCAGTTTTGCATAGGAATATGTTTCATTGAATCATAGAATTTATAAACATTGCAGATTCGGAAGAATCCTTTGTGAATTTTTGCAATTCTAGTTACTGGTATACTTTGCTACAGCATTGCTACAGCAAAGCTGCAGCAAAGCAGTTTGTCTACATCACTTGTCATATTTGCAATCCTAACTGATTTATCTATCTGTGATTTGTGATATTCTTCTTGTTGAACGTTGTTTCAGTGTTTTCACTCTTGTTCTCTCGTATTATTTATTTTATTTTATTTATTTATTTTATTTTAATAAACAAAAACACAAAACATTGATTTTAATAGTTAATTTTTACAATATTTTCTAGTATTCCAATCTCCGTGGGAACGATATTTCTTATCATTATATTACTTGTTTGCGACACGTGCACTTGCGTAAAATCATATACACTATTGTGAGCAACAAGCAGCCTATGTCCATCTTCTTTACTGTCCTAAAGAATATATGGTTGGAGGTTGATCAGAGGCGTCCAAACAAAATGAAGAATGTAGATGATATCAAGCTATACAATGAGAAGAAAGATCTGATGCGATTACATATCTTCTTGAATGGGCTTGACAGCAAACATGGCAGTGCCAAAGGTGAGTTACATGAGCTTGCTAATCCTTCTTCCCTTGCTGATGTTTTTGCTTATATTCGCAAGGATAAGGCTCAACTGAAGAGTTCCAAAGCAATTCAATCTCAATTGTCAAGCCTCATGGTTCAATCTAAGTATGTACCACCACAGCAGCCTCATCTTCAATCTACTAGAAATGGTCCTCAATCTCAGTCTCCACCATATTTCCTAGCTTCTACTAGAAATCGTCCTTACTGTAACTTTTACAATAAACATGGACATGTGAGAGCCAAGTGTCATAAGCTAAATGGATACACGACATCTTGGAGAAGATCAAGTCCTAATCAACAAAAATGTGGTGCAACACATTTAACTCAGAATCCTGATTAATCCTTCTGTATCCATGGTTGGACGTGGTAAGATTGGTCTAGCTTTATATGTTTCTGAATTTGTTAGGGAAGATACCTGGATCATTGATTCTGGGGCATCAAACCATATGACTTATGATAAATCTTTTTTTATCTCTTTACCATCACCACCTGTGTCTCGAGTTACTAATGCAAATGGTGAAGCATTCCCTGTTTTAGGAATATGTTCAATTAGAATCACACCTACCTTAGAATTTCAGAATGTGTTATATGTGGCTGCTTTATCTCACCACTTGATTTCTGTCCCATAATTGAATATTGAAGCTAAGTGCTCTGTGACCTTTTTTCCTATGTATGTTGTGTTTCAGGATCTTCAGACAAGGGAGATAATCGACCTAGGAGATCTAAAGGGGAGATTGTTCCATCTAGATCGGATGTATGCAGGGGAGAAACCAGGGAAGAAGGTCCCAATTGCTTTGATTTTGAGTTCTGAACAATTGAGTGAGTTATGGCTATGGCTATGGCATCGTCATCTTGGAAATCCTTCATTTAGTAGTATGAAAATGTCTATGCCCTCTTTATTTTTTTGTGTTAATGAGTCTTCTCTTAGGTGTGAAACCTGTGTTTTGTCCAAGAGCCACCGTGTTAGTTAATTCATTCTGATGTCTTGGGGGGCTTCCCGTGATAGTACTCCTACTAGCATGTGTTGGTTTGTTTCCTTTATTGATGATTGTACTAGGGCTTCATGGGTTGCATTACTCAAGTCAAAATCTACTATGTTTTATGCCTTTAAAAACTTTCAAAACATGATTCAAACCCAATACTGTGGTCAGAATATACTTTTTCATTCTAACAACGGGAGGGAGTATATGATTCATGATTTTTAGGACAATCTCAAGGCATAAGGCATTATACACCAAACCACTTGTCTTTAGACATCTGAGCATAAGAATCGACATCTACTGGATGTAGCTTGCTCCATCCTTTTTAGTGCTAGCATGTCTAAGTATTTATGGGGAGAAGCTATTTTTACTGCTTCTCATCTTATCAATCGTATGTCATCCAATGTCCTTCAAGGTCAAATTCCTTTTGAGGTACTCTCCACCTATGTTACTCTTACTTCGTTCCATAGCCTACCTGCTAGAGTTTTTGAGTGTGTAGCCTTTGTTCATATTCCTAAAAATTAGCATTTTTAGTTAGAGCCCCGTGGTTTAAAATGTGTCTTTGTCGGGTATGGAACTCATCAAAAAGGGTACAAGTGTTTTCATCCTTCCACCAAAAAGTTTTATGTCACTATGGATGTTACATTCTTTGAGGATGCTTGTTACTTTTCTCCAACCGACACTTCTCTTCAAGGGGAGAAGTTTAGCTATTTTGAAGAAATGGTTAGTGGAAGTCAAGAGAATGAAAAAGATGAAGAATGGTCAAGTGTTCATGTCGTACCTAATATCGTTCCAAAAAATGATGTCATTCTTGAAAATGATATCATTCTTGATCCTAAAAAAGATATTGTCCTTGAGGAACAGTCAAAAGTTTATGTCGTTCCTGAAAGCATTCCTCTTGACCAGTCAAATTGCAGAGCTGAAGAAGCTTCTACAACAACTCCCCTTCCTTCATCTCTCCTCTCGGGCCAAGATTCCCTAGGATCTGAAGATCAACAAGAGATAAATCCTAAACATGCCTCTAGTTTCATTGATAATGTTGTTCCTAGTGAAGAGTCTGAACCTAATCAATTAACCCTACCTAGTCGAACCACCCATGGGAAACCACCAAAGAGGTATGAGCCCAATATTAAATCCAAATCTAGATATCCCGTAGCCAACTATGTGTCAACCCATAGGTTATCTAAGTCATATGTATCCTTTGTGCACAAGATTTTTTCTATATCTATTCCTATCAAAGGGCAGGAAGCTTTGAGAGACCCCAAGTGGTCTAAGGAGATGGAAGAAGAGATAGAGACATTACAAAAGAAAAATACTTGGGAGCTACTACCATTGCCTAATGGAAAGAAAATTGTAGGGTGCAAGTGGATCTATACAATCAAGCACAATGCATATGGTTTCAGTGAGTAGATACAAGGCAAGCTTGGTAGCCAAGGGATTCACACAAACTTATGATGTGGATTATGATGAGACATTTGCACCAGTTGCAAAGATCAACACCATCAGAGTACTATTGTATTTAGCAACAAACTTGGATTCGCCACTCAAGCAATTTGATGTGAAGAATGCTTTTCTCCATGGTGATTTGATTGAAGAAGTTTATATGAGTCTTTCTCCTAGATATGAGACTATAGATAAGACAGACATAGTGTGCAAATTGAAGAAGTCATTATATGGCTTGAAGCAATCACCTCGTGCATGGTTTGGGAGGTTTACTCAATCAATGAGGAGCTTTGCTTATAAACAAAGCAACTAAGATCACACTTTGTTCCTTAAACATCAGAAGGGTAAGATAATTGTGTTAATAATTTATGTAGATGATATGGTGATTACAGGAGATGATAAGACTGAGATTGGAAGACTACAACAATAGTTAGCCTCTGAGTTTGAGATGAAAGACCATAGAGACTTGAGGTATTTTCTTGGCATTGAGGTAGCAAGGGGGAGGAGTGAAATCTTTCTATGTCAATGAAAATATGTTCTATACCTATTGACTGAAACAGGTATGCTAGATTGCAAACCCATTGACACACCAATTGAATAGAATCACAAATTGGCAAAGTACCCTGATCAAGTTCCAACCAATAAGGCTAGATATCAGAGGTTAGTTGGAAGATTGATTTATTTGAGTCATATCAACCAGATTTGGCATATGCAATTAGTGTAGTAAGTTAATTCATGCATAATCCAAGTGAAGATCATATGGATGTTGTTGTGAGGATCTTGAGGTACTTGAAGACTGCACCAGGAAAAGGTTTAATGTTTTCAACACATAATCATCTTGAGGTTAGTGGTTTCTCTAATGCAGATTAGGCTGGTTACATTACTAACAGGAGGTCTACTTCTGATTCCTTCACATTTGTAGGAGGAAATCTTGTTACTTGGAGGAGTAAAGATCTAGTGCTAAAGCATAATATACAGGAATGGCACATGGATTTTGTGAATTATTATGGTTGCATAATCTATTGTGTGACTTAGGATTCAAACCTACGCAAGCAATTAAGTTGCACTGTGACAACAAGGCAACTATTGACATATCACAGAATCTGATACAACATGATCATACTAAACATGTGAAGGTTGATAGGCATCTCATTCAGGAGAAACATGATGCAAATTTAATTGCCTTTCCGTTTGTCCCAACTGAAGAACAGTTAGCAGATGTATTAACTTAGGAGTATCCACCAAGGTATTTCATGACTCACTTGACAAGTTGGGTATCTATGATGTGTATGCTCCAACTTGAGGGGGAGTGTTGAATGATGTGATTTAAAGAATCAAAAATTAATTATGGAATGATTGGAGATTTGATTGAGTTGTAATTTGTTTCCTATTAGGATTTGTTGACTGATTTTGTTATTATTACATTTATTTAGTTTCCTTGTATTTATATTCTGTAATCATTGTATTTATATAGTTTCCTTTTATTCATATTTTGTAATCTTTGTATTTATGTATGTTGGGAGATAGATTAAGTTTGAGAGAGAGAGTAGACATATAATAGAGAAAGCAATAAATGATGTGATTAATGTTGTGTGCATAATGGCCTTTTATTAAGTATTTATAGGTATTATACTTTTGATACGGGTACATTCGTAATCTATATACAACAATATATTTAACACAAAATGTGATCAAGTATGTGGTTAGCTTTTGAGGCTTGCTCGACCTATTATCCGGTTTGTTTTACGTATGCCAAAATCGGGCTAAAATGCATTGCTAAGGTTGACGTGAATGGCTTTAGGCTGGTATGTAGAGGTAAGGTATGACCACGAGGTCGTTGTCTGAACATCAAGTCCCCTACTCTTATAGTTCGACTTGGTACGAACTAGAAGAGTAGTGAAAAGTCTCTTGCAATGTCTTTCAAACTGGAAGGGCAGTGAATGGTCTCTCATAATGTTTCACGATTTGACTCTTCGTATTTCGACCGCCACATGTTGGATGGGCACTGGGATAGCCTTCACTATATAAGGATGGTAGTTCTGAGGGGTCCTTTTCTACTTTTCAAACTCTTCTCTTCACGAGTGATTTCTTTCGTTGTGGTGCTTCTCCGTGAATCATTCTTTTTTGACCCAACATTTTTAATTCCTTTTCGTGATTTTTTCCTTTCGTGCGCTCTTGCATGTAAATTTTTCTTTAAGAGTCAACTTTAACTCGGGCTCTTTTCCTTATAGGTTGGTATCTTCTAAACATCCATTTTCAGTTTACTATAAATATAGGTATTGCTCTCATTCTTATGATAAGGGGATAAGACGACTTGTAGAAGTATTATTAGCCATTTCGATAGTTAGAGAGGATGTTGAGTTAACCGAGTTCATCCAAGTCCCTTGTCGATTCTAATACGACCACAGGCTCATCCGAGACATCCTCGAATACTCAGGAGGTCACAATAGTCGTGTCTCCCCCTACAACGTCGAGCTCTGCAATCAAGATACCTGTTAGGATGAGCTTAGTAGTTCTTAGGTCCTGTCGCAAAAAACCAAGGGTTGGTAAAGGCAAGAGGAAACTGACTCATAGGAAAAAGGCATGGCGATCTCAGCCTAAACCTTGTGAGCTCTCCCTAGAGGATGAGCTCTAGATTCAAAATTCTTATGATGTACCCGAGAGCATGCACAAAAGGATTCATATTCCAGGAACAGTAGACAACGATCAGCCTCCCCCTGGTTGGACCATTTTTCATGAGAAATCGTTGATGTTCGGGCTAAGTTTTCCCCTCCCTAACTTTATCAGGAATTTCTTAAGGCAAACACAACTATCACTAGACCAGATCTGATACGAACCCCGCAACACGATTCCTATCGACCCAACTAGCTACGAGGCTAGAGAACCGAAAGAGAACGGATCAAGACCCAACAACAAATTGGTAGGGATTTCTAAGGACAAAACCATAGATTTTGATAGCAAGAAACTCACCTCAACACATGGATATTACGCACCACGCACGGAAAAGAGATGAACGCCACAAAGGGATGCAAATCCTTTGATAAGTTCTTGGTTTGCAATTGAGCAAAGAGCTTTGGCTCTCAAATTTGTTTGAAGAAAACAAATAATTTTCATAAATGACAAGAGTTGCCTTTTGGGCTGCTACAATTTGTCTTATATAGGGTACAAAACAGACCTAAGGAAAGAGAAAGCTTTACAGCCATTGGATTTGATCCAATGGTCAAAATTACATCATTTAAACTGGCACAGCGGCGGGGAAATAAGTATGCCACGGCGAGGATGCTCGGGTTACAACAAATTAAGTAGGCGGGCCGCGGCGGAGTAAATTCCATGCCGCGGCGAGGAAACTTGACATTCAACCCGAGAGGTCTGGGCCGCGGCGCTCACACTCATCCAGCCCTGCGCGCACATCTGCCCACATCCGCGCGCGCGCTTGTCCAGTTGCCATGCCAAAACAGAACCTTCTGGGCCGCGGCGCAACAATTCCATGCCGTGGCGTGCATGCCTCGCCAAAATTCTTCCCAAAATAGAGGACCTCTCGCCGTGGCGCCCATTAATCCATGCCGCGGCGCAGAACCTTTTCTTCCAATTCTGCCTCTATCACATTGCTTGGCCTCTCACAAGCTATGTGCTCATTCCTCATCATCCCTTGGCCTTGTAATAGCTCTTGGACAAGTCCGCTCAAGGCTTCCTTGAGTTGTCTCGCCTTCGACCTCGTGATTGGCCCGTTCGGGAATCGAAGCGGTGGTAGCGCTAACTGATTCGTATCATTCCCCCCTCTTGAAAAGGATTCGACCTCGAATCTTCACCTGCATAGTCGAAAGGAGAAAGATCAGAAACATTAAAAGATGCGCTAATATTATACTCACCTGGAAGGTCGAGCTTGTAGGCATTATCGTTGATACGTTCGAGTACTTGGAATGGCCCATCCCCCCGAGGTTGTAGTTTGGACTTTCACTTTTCGGGAAACCGTTCCTTCCGCATATGTACCCAAACCCAATCACCGGGTTCGAAAATGACCCTACGTCGCCCTTTGTTAGCCTTGAACGCAAATTCTTCATTCTTTTTCTCAATGCGCTCGTGAATGCTCTCATGTAGTTTCTTCACCATTTCAGCTTTCTTGGCACCTGTCAAATCTGTCCTAACTGAAACAGGTAAAGGCAATAAATCCATAGGAGTGAGTGGGTTAAAACCATAAACAATTTCAAAAGGCGTATGGTTAGTAGTGGAATGCACACTCCTATTATAAGCAAATTCAATAAAAGGCAAACAATCCTCCCAATTTTTCAGACCGTTCGTAACAGAGTAGATAAAGTTCGATTAACTACCTAAGTTTGGCCATCAGTTTGGGGATGACAAGTAGTAGAAAACAAAAGCTTCGTCCCCAACTTAGCCCATAGAGTTTTCCAAAAATAACTCAGGAATTTGACATCCCTATCAGAAATTATACTCTTTGGAACCCCATGCAACCGTACAATCTCTTTAAAAAAAAGATTAGCAATGTTAGTTGCATCATCGGTTTTATGACACGCAATAAAATGTGCCATTTTTGAAAACCTGTCAACAACTACAAAAATGGAATCTCTTCCGCCCCTAGATCTAGGCAATCCCAAAATAAAGTCCATGGAGATATCCACCCAAGGTGAACTAGGCACCGGTAAGGGTGTATACAGTCCTTGAGGTAGGACTCTGGACTTCGCTTGCCTACACGTGATGCACTTAAAACAAATCCTTTCTACATCACGCTTCATCTTAGGCCAAAAGAAATGTTCCTGCAGAACATCCATGGTCTTGGCCATACCGAAGTGTCCCATTACACCTCCACCATGGGCCTCTCTCACTAGCAACTCTCTCATAGAGCAGTTGGGTATACATAGATGGTTTTCTCTATATAAATACCCATTGAACAAATAAAATTTCTCAAAAACAGACTTATGACATGCATGATATATAGCAGAAAAATCATCATCAGCAGCATACAGTTCTTTAATATACTCAAACCCTAATAATCTAGCATTTAGAGTAGAGAGTAAGGTATACCTCCTTGACAAAGCGTCTGCGACAACATTTTCCTTACCTCGCTTATATTGAATAATATAAGGAAAGGTTTCAATGAATTCCATCCATCTTGCATGCCGCCTATTCAACTTCCCTTGGCTTCTTAGGTGCTTCAAGGATTCATGATCCGTGTGGATGACGAATTCTTTAGGCCACAGATAGTGCTGCCAAGTCTCCAGGGTCCTAACCAAAGCGTAGAGCTCCTTGTCATACGTTGGGTAGTTCAGGGAGGCTCCACCGAGCTTCTCACTGAAATAGGCAATAGGTTGTTTTTCCTGCATTAAAACAGCTCCTATACCTATACCTGAAGCATCACACTCAACTTCGAAGGTTTTAGTAAAGTCAGGCAAAGATAGAACAGGTGCAGTACACAATTTATCTTTTAACAACTTAAAAGCCGTTTCTTGTTCTACTCCCCATCTAAAACCTACAGTTTTCTTGATCACCTCGGTTAGAGGTGCTGCTACAGTGCTAAAGTCTCTAACAAATCTTCGATAGAAACTAGCTAAGCCATGGAAACTTTGAACTTCCGTAACAGACTTAGGCGAGGGCCAATCCCTAATCGCCTTGACCTTTTCCTTATCTACCTCTATTCCCTCAGCACTTACAACAAATCCAAGAAAAACTAGCTTGCTCATGCAAAAACAACACTTCTTTAAATTAGCATACAGTTTTTCTTTTCTCAAAATTTCAAGCACAGCACGTAAATGTTCAACATGCTCTTCTAAATTTTTGCTGTAAATGAGGATATCATCGAAATAGACAACCACACATTTTCCAATTAAAGAACGTAAAACATGGTTCATTAATCTCATAAAAGTACTAGGTGCGTTAGATAACCCGAAAGGCATAACTAACCACCATACAACCCATGTTTCGTTTTAAAAGCGGTTTTCCATTCATCCCCTTCTTTCATCCTTATTTGATGATATCCACTTTTAAGGTCAATTTTTGAAAAGATGCTAGAGCCATGCAATTCATCTAACATGTCATCTAATCTAGGAATTGGGTGACGATACTTTACCGTAATGTTGTTGACGGCTCGACAATCAACACACATACGACTTGACCCATCCTTCTTAGGCACAAGTAGCATTGGCACTGCACAAGGGCTTAAGCTTTCTCTGACTTGCCCCCTAGTCAAAAATTCTTCGACCTGCTTCTGGATCTCCTTGGTATCGTTCGGGTTGGTACGATAAGCCGATCGGTTTGGAAGAGACGCTCCAGGAATGAAGTCAATCTGATGCTCAATCCCTCGCAAAGGTGGCACACCGTCCGGGATCTCTTCAGGAAACACATCTTCATATTCCTGTAACAAAGAAACAAAAACACTTGGCAACGCATTGTCAAGTTCATCAGTAGATAAATAAGTCTCCTTATACGAGAGTATAAGAACAAACCTCTTCGCCAAGACGGCGTGTTCTACATCACTTGCCTTTGCGTAAAAACTTTCAACTTTTTTTTCGGTTTCTTTTTCTCTCTCTCCACTCTTCTCTCCTACTACACTCGTCTCTCCCAATTTCTCCTTTTTTTCTCTCACCATCTTCTTTTGGTCCTCAAAGACTTGCTTAGGAGATAAGGGTGCAAGTGTAATCCTTTTTCCTTTCCACTCAAAGGAATACTTGTTATTGAATCCATCATGTGTAGCCCTCCTATCATATTGCCATGGTCTTCCAAGCAATATATGTCCAGCTTGCATAGGGACTACATCACACATTACTTCATCCTTGTATTTTCCAATAGCAAAGGATACTAGTACTTGCTTGCTAACCTTTACTTCCCCGCTATCATTCAACCATTGTAGCTTGTAGGGTTTCGGGTGTTTGATCGTTGGCAACCCTAGCTTCTCAACTAAGGTGGTACTAGCCACATTGGTGCAACTCCTACCATCAATGATGACATTGCACACTTTAGAGTTCACATGACACCTTGTGTGAAATATGTTCTCTCGTTGTTGCTCCGCATCCTCATCCTTATATTAGATACTTAAGGACCTCATTATCACTAGAGCCTCTCCCTCCACGGGCCCTATCTCCTCATCACTAGCTTCTTCTAGCAATGGCATCTCTTCATCATCACTATCCTCATCCGTCTCAATGTCGCCATTAGCTTGAGCGATCATCACCTTTTTATTCGGACATTGGGATGCAATGTGTCCGGTTCCAAGACACCTAAAACACTTGATGTCTTGGTATCGGGTCGGGTTTTCAACCTTACCATTATCCTTGCTAGTCTCCAATTCCTTGCCCTTATTCAATTCAAACCTAGGCTTGGAGCTAGTTGGCTCATCCTTCTTCCAATTTTTCCATGGTGTGGTAGGGGTGGGTTTTGATGTAGTTGGGTTAACCTTAGGTGGGAAAGTTCGGCTGCTCTTCTTCCGCAATTGCCTCTCCACCTTGATTGCCATATGAACCATGTCCTCTAACTCTACATAGTGATGTAGCTCCACAATATTGGCAATGTCTTGGTTCAAACCACTAACAAACCTAGCCATGGTGGCTTCCCTATCCTCCTCAATATTGGCTCTAACCATGGTCATCTCCATATCCTTGTAATAATCATCTACCGACCTAAATCCTTGAGTGAGCCTTTGCAACTTCTGATATAGCTCTCGGTAGTAATGGCTCGGAATAAACCGCTTCCTCATGACAGCTTTCATGTTCTCCCAACTATCAATCGGTCTTTCCCCATTCCTCCTCCTAGCTACAACTAGTTGATCCCACCAATTTAAAGCATAGTCGGTGAATTCTATTACGGCCAACTTAATTTTTTTTTCATCCGAGTAGTTGTGGCACGCAAAGATATGCTCTACCTTCTTCTCCCACTCCAAGTAAAGCTCCGGGTCATTCTTTCCTTGGAATGCCGGCATCTTCATTTTAATGCTATCCAAATTCCTATCAACCCCGTCATAGGGTCGATGTGGGGGTCTCCTAACTCCTCCCCGACCATGGCCTCCTCTAGGCCCATGTTGTCCTCCAAAGGGCATCCTCCCTTCACCCTCATAATCATCCTCACCAAAACTATCCTCCTCCAACTCCTCCTCAATATGGGCCCTCCTATTAGGCCTTCCTACATTAGGAGCGTTTTACGGTGCTTCTTGCCGCAAGTTGGCGATAGTTGCCTCTTGTCTCTCCAACCGCTCATTCACATTAGCCATGACGGCATTCATCCGTTCCATGGACTGTTGTAACGCCCTCATCATAAAAGCTGTGTCAGGCCTTTCCTCCGAGCTATTCCTGTTAGACATACTTAATAACACTAATTCAAGCAAACAATTAGCAATTAACAAAAATGGAACTTTCACTCGTTACCTCACGTGTTTACACTCGAATTTGATTGTCCAAGCGCTCGAAGCCCTATGACAAACCAAACCGTCCAAGGTTTCCACCCAATAGTAGAGTTCTCGTCCTCAACAATCCGTAGTTTGCAATATCCAATGTTGAGCACAAAGGAAACTAACTCGAAGTGTTTCGAAACTCTAACTCTATTAGTTTCGGAAACAAGTTCAATCTAGCGAAATCAAACTCGTAAAAGCAAACAAACAAGAAAACGATCCGTTAAAGCGTAAACGACGCTAAAACGAAGAAATTTCGCAAATTCTCGGGAAATCAAGAATTCACTCTTTTTTTTTTTTTCTCTTTTCTCTTCTCTTTTTTTTTTTTTTTTTTTTATAAGCTCCGAAATATCCTCTCTCTTTTTTTTATATAAAATATCTAGCGAGATATTTTCGGGAGATATTTTCACGAGATATTTTCGTGAGATATTTTCACGAGATATTTTCGAAAGATTTTTTTTTTTTTTTAAATAAAGAGAAAAAGTTTGGTTCTCACTTTTTCAAGACGAAAAACACATGTGAGATTACCAAAATACCCTTCTTCCACAAAAACGATTTTTGGGGGAATTTTTCAAAATGAAATCTTCTCCAAAATCAATCAGAATAAGAGGGAAACAACAACACCAATCAAGTTAATCCAGGAATTGCAATAAACACATAGAAACAATGAAGAACACAGAAATTTTTTTTTGAAGGAATTTTCTTGTTGCTATGAAATAGAAATTGACAAAATTTAAGATAGGAATCTAGAGTCTCAACCTAGAGCTCTGATACCAAATGATGCGAACCCCGTAACACGAATCCTATCGACCCAACTAGCTACGAGGCTAGAGAACCGAAAGAGAACGGATCAAGACCCAACAACAAATTGGTAGGGATTTCTAAGGACAAAACCATAGATTTTGATAGCAAGAAACTCACCTCAACACATGGATATTACGCACCACGCATGGAGAAGAGATGAACGCCACAAAGGGATGCAAATCCTTTGATAAGTTCTTGGTTTGCAATTGAGCAAAGAGCTTTGGCTCTCAAATTTGTTTGAAGAAAACAAATAATTTTCATAAATGACAAGAGTTGCCTTTTGGGCTGCTACAATTTGTCTTATATAGGGTACAAAACAGACCTAAGAAAAGAGAAAGCTTTACAGCCATTGGATTTGATCCAATGGTCAAAATTACATCATTTAAACTGGCGCCGCGACAGGAAAATAAGTATGCCACGGCGAGGAGGCTCGGGTTACAACAAATTAAGTAGGCGGGCCGCGGCGGAGTAAATCCCATGCCGCGGCGAGGAAACTTGACATTCAACCCGAGAGTTCTGGGCCGCGGCGCACAAAATCCATGCCGCGGCCCACACACTCGTCCAGCCCTACGCGCACATCTGCCCACATCCACGCGCGCTTGTCCAGTTGCCACGCCAAAACAGAACCTTCTGGGCCGCGACGCAACAATTTCATGCCGCAGCGCGCATGCCTCGCCAAAATTCTTCCCAAAACAGAGGACCTCTCGCCGCGGCGCCCATTAATCCATGCTGCGGCGCAGAACCTTTTCTTCCAATTCTGCCTCTATCACATTGCTTGGCCTCTCACAAGCTATGTGCTCATTCCTCATCATCCCTTGGCCTTGTAATAGCTCTTGGACAAGTCCGCTCAAGGCTTCCTTGAGTTGTCTCGCCTTCGACCTCGTGATTGGCCCGTTCGGGATGCGAAGCGGTAGTAGCGCTAACTGATTCGTATCAAGATCCTTCCCAATGGCTTGCAATACTTGATGTGCATAACAGTTTTGTGTAGGAAAGTCAGGATTCAAATAGGTATGCCCAAGTTAACGAAGCTTACGCACTAAAGTAGAGCCCTTCAAAAGAGAAGCGTGTATATATATCTGCCAAACAGAACTGGGGTATAAATGTTATGTTATCAAATAATGAACGAGATTGGAAACAGTTCTTTTTTTATATTTTTCATCGATGGGAGTTTAAGGAGGAAAGGAATGTTATTCCCTTAGTTTGGGTGAATATAAAGAATATGCCCAAACATGTGTGTTTCCACCTGGTCACATTGAATGAGCAGGCCAAAATGTGCTTGGCGCAACTCCAAGGGTGTTTGCGTAAACTAACCCCCTGGAAAAAGGTATTGTCTACTCCGCAATTGATAGCGACGGGTTTATTAAGGACTGGTGCCAAACTACCTATGACAAGAATTAAATGGTCTAAACAATGGTCACGTAAGAGACAAAGGTCAAACCCCAAGTTCATAGCAAACTTCGAGCTGGTGGACGAAGGTTCTCATTGCTTGTCCAAAATTGTGGGATTTGAAGCATTTATTTTGAATGATTCGTTGTTTACTCATATTTTTTATTATCATTATTATTTGTAGAGATGGATCCTAAAGAGATTGACGAGAACTGGCTGTTCAGTTGATTTAGTGCGTCGTTTCAGGAGACCTTTTCTTCACAAGGTTTAAAGAAAAGGAGGATCGCACCGAGAAAAGCGATACAACCTCCTCCCCTTGCTTCCCAAGGTACTACTGAGGAGGATAGTCCGGGCTCACTTGTGTTGCTACTTTTCACAGCCTTTGAGCCCCCAGCATTGGACAAGGGTAAAGTTGTGGAGCTTGTGGACCAAGGCTCAAATATATCTGAGCCCGTAATTGGGAATCCATTGGCCATAGATGAATTTTTCTGGATGTTGTTGACTGGACCATATGAAGATGTCCAAGATGAGGTATGAGACAATGCACGGTTATTATCATTATTATTGTAATTGTTCTTTGTGTGGTTACTAACGGTGTGCCCATACAGTCGATGGCACTTATCCAGTATTTGAAGGTGCGACAACTTAAGAAAATAAGGGATGAGCTGAAGTAGAAAAATTGGGTCACCAAGCGGCTCTTTCGAAGGTTACCTCTTTGCATGCAAGAAATTTGGAGCTTGCAAAGAAGGAACAAGCTTCATGAAGAGGTTGAGACAGAGCTTTGGACTGTCAAAGAAGAGCTCACTCCTAAGCTAAAGTACAGGACGATCTGGAGCTGACGAAGGTGAACAACATGAAGTTTTCCCAAGTGGGGTATAATAAAGCCATGGAGGCATTTAAGGATAAGGCTGTGGAGAAAGGAAAACTGGAAGAATACAACAATATTCTTGAAATTGTGCCAACCACAGTGGATTCAGGCCAAACCTGAATGGAAGATGGGACAGAAGAGGCCGGTGAAAAGAAGAGGTGGAACAAGATCCCAGTCAAATGTAAATATATATCAGTTACATAGGAATAGAGTTGTTAATGATTTATTTATTTTTTGTTAGTATCAGAATGATTTTAGATATATTGTAAATATATATGTTTGGAAATGATTATATCATGATTTATTTAAGTATGTTTAGCATATATGTATTTTGTGTATGATTTATTTAAGTATGTTTAGCATATATGTATTTTGTCACTTAGTACCTTGAGTGGTACATGTGTAAGAAAACAGTTCGCAAATGTGGAAAATAAAAGGAAGGTGAGGGACTTGTAGTTGCATACGTAATGTGAAAGTGCCTCAACCAATTGAGACTAATGTCTACTAATCGTGTTTTGAGAGTACGGGTTCAGGCCTTAAAAAGGAAAACTCGACATTAAATGAGAAAGTTCGTCGTTTGACACGTGAGAACAAACGGTTGCTCAAGAATGACTTGGCTCATGTGGCGCATCATGAGGTGGCTTTGAAGGAGATGTCCGACATCATTAAAGAAGAGTCTATGTGGACGGATGTATACTTAAAGCTAGGAGAGGACGTATTCCTCGACATCATGCAGTCGACCCTGGAGTTGGAAAAAATATTAGAAAATTGGGTGATAACGGGCCAAATCGTGCGTCAACCTATACTAGACTTTGTAAATGTTGTATAAGCCAAATTGTATCCGTTAGCCCCACCAGAACCGTCAGATAGAAATGTAGGCGATCATTCAAATGATTAAACATGTAAAAAATGATTTGTAAAGCTTTGGACCCTATGTTCATGCGTGTGGAAATAATTTGTAAGGTCACCCTTCTATTTATATTGTTATAGTGATAATAAATAAATAAATACTTTTATGTTTAACACAAGCGAGCAATGCACGTATTATGAGCGCTCTACCTGGTAAGAAGGGTTGTCCCGAGTGCTCTGCCTGGCTGCCATTTAGCACAAGCGATCAACTCGCACGGCCTAGTCGTAACTCCTCATCAGCCTGGAGCTAGGCAAAGCCAGCCTTTCATGGCACGAACGGTAAGCTTGAGTGCTCTACCTAGCTGCCATTTAGCACATGCGATCAACTCACACAGCCTAGTCGTAACTCTTCATCAGCCTGGAGCTAGGCAATGCCAGCCTTTCATGGCACGAAGGGTGGGCCTAAGTGCTCTGCCTAGCTGCCATTTAGCACATGTGATCAACTCACGCAGCCTAGTCGTAACTCCTTATCAGCTCAGAGTTGGGCAATGCCAGCCTCTCGTGGAAAGAAGGGTGGACCCAAGAACTCTGCTTGGCTTTCGTTTAGCATAGTCGATAAACTCCCACAACCTACTCGTAACTCCTCATTGGCCTAAATTGGGCAATGCCAACCTCTCGTGGCACGAAGGATGGGCCCGAGCACGCTTTCTAGCTTCCATTTAGCACAAGCAATCAACTTATGTGGCCTAGTCATAACTCTTCATCTGCTTGGAGCTGGCCAATGCCACCCTCTGGTGGCAAAAAGGGTGGGCCAGAGTGCTCTGCTTGGCTGTAGTTTAGTATAGGCAATCAATTCGCGCGGTCTACTCTTAACTCCTCATCAGCTCGGCTCTAGGCAATGCCAGCCTCTAGTGGCATGAAGATTGGCCCTGAGCGCTCTACCTGGCTGCCTTTTAGCACAGGCGATCAACTCGCACGGCCTACTCATAGCTCATTCTGTAAAGAGAAAAGGCGACATATATTTTTCATATAAAAGTGCGTACATGGGTTACATGGTCATTAAGTAATTTACATAACTATCTTGACAAAAACATTATTTACATTACAAAATGTCTTCAACGAAACGCAATTTAAATTACATTAAAACAAAACTAGTTAGAAATAATATTTCTTCAGATGTTTAGCATTCCAAGTTTGAGATTCCACCTCACTTGTTGTATGTTTAAGAACAAAAGCACCACCAGAGGTGATGTCTTCGATTTCATACGGGCCTTCCCAGTTTGCTCCTAACTTTCCAACCTTCCATTCCTTGTGACTAGGGAGGACTCTTCGTAAGACCCAGTCTTTAACTGCAAATGATTTGAATCGAATTGCTTTGTCATAAAAGGTAGCTACTTTTCGCTTGTTATCTTCTATTAATAACATGGCCTTATCTCAACGCTCCTTGGATAAAATCAAATCTAGTGTTCACTCTAAACTATTCTAGGTTTCATCGATACTGGACTGAGATGTGGGAAGGATAATTTCTGTGGGTATCACTGCTTTTATCAGATATACCAAGGCAAATGGTGATTCATTTGTTGCCTCCCGGGGACTAGTTTGGATTGACCATAGTACACTGGGTAATTCTTCTACCCATTTCCCCTTTGCTGATGCGAGCCTTTTCTTTAGAAGAGTGAGCACAAGTATATTTGAAACTTTGACCTGACTGTTTACTTGTGGATAATATGGTGATGAGTGGTTGAGCTTTATTCCGTACTTCAGGGCAAAGTCTTTTACCTTTTGCCCGACAAATTATTTCCCGTTATCTGTAACCAGTTCTCTAGGAAGACTAAACTAGCAAATTATAGATTTCCAAAGGAAGTTAATGATTTCAGTTTCCTGAATTCGACTTAAAGCCTCCGCCTCAATCCATTTAGTGAAATAATCTATTACAACCAA
>JARDWI010000233.1:0-80001 GCA_029378325.1 Elaeagnus macrophylla
GCGCTAGACGTCTGTCTATTGCTAAATTACTGGCAAATAAAATTGGTGTGTTTATTCAACATGACGATGACAACTTTGAAGGTGGGGAAGCACAAGGAAGATTTATGAGAATTAGAGTATGGGTGAATATTACAAAACCAATTCTCCGGGGTTCCATGTTATAGGTTGATTCACATAAGAAAGAGTGGGTTAATTTCAAATATGAGTTCCTTCCTTTGTTTTGCCACTTATGTGGAGTCATTGGTTATGATCTGCGCATGTGTCCATTAAGATTGCAACAACGCAGATATGTCCCTCAAGGTAGCCTTCCCTATGGTGGTTGGCTTAAAGCAAGGCCTATAACGGCCGTTTCACAATCAAGGGTGTTCAAAGGTGGTCTCTCTAGTGGAGCTTCCATTAATAACGGTCTGACATTAAAGGAGGGAGAGAGTTGGAAAAGGAAGGGACTAATGAGTGGCTATATAAATAATGATAGTCAGCTGGTAGTCAAAGATTTAAAAAAGCATAATCACTACACTATGACAACTGTTAACCATGATTCAAACAGAATTATTGCTACAACACCAACTGTCCAAGAGGTGGACCCAATTGGTTGTGATCTAATCATTCAGCCAACTCTAAAGTCAAGAAGATTGGATGTCTTGGACCAAAGCACAATTAATTACATGGGCAATGATAAAAACGAAGATGATGAGGGATATAAACTCTTCACCAACCCAATTGATGATTAAACCAATGATCAAAATATAAACCCACAAACTCAATTTTCCATAGGAAGGCAAACCGAGGAAATATCCTCTAACTCCTTCAAGCGCCTAAGTCAGGTGCGTAGATTAGCCAGAAGTTTACATCTGCCTAGTTCAAGTACTAAAGCCCAAGATGGGGTCGTAGATGATCCTGGTTCTTACTTGTGTAATGGGGTTCAATTTGTTGGAAACTCTAATGTTGAAAATAATTCTGAATGGGTGGAGGACGCCGGCCCCAAACGGCCCTCTGCTAAATGAGAATGTTGGTTTGGAACTGTCAAGGTGTGGGGAACCCTGTGACAGTTCGAGAACTTAAGGAATTTATACAATTTCATTCCCCATCCATAGTCATTTTATTAGAAACTAAACATCAAGTGAGGGACTTACAGCACCTGAAACGTCTTTCTGGCCTACCAAATTTGTATGGAGTGGATTCTACTAATACGAGGGGAGGTATTTGCTTGTTATGGAGTAATCAGATCGAGGTAACCATTCGACTATTAGCATCATTTTTTATTGAGTTCTTGGTTACAGATCATGAACGACATTCTTCATGGGTTTGTTTTGGAGTGTATGCTAGTTGCGATGATATTGCTAGGCGAGACCAATTGCATAATTTGATGTTATGGGTGCAACTCAGTAACAAGGTTATTATGGTAGGAGATTTTAATGACATCGTTTCAAATACTGAAAAGGTGGGCGGTAGAGTCCGAACACAAGCTTCTATGGCTGATTTTAGAAACTTCATCTTTGATGCCTCACTTATTGACTTGGGTTTTATCGGTCCTATTGTGACTTGGAGCAATAAAAGACAAGGATCTGAACGTATTTCACAACGAAATGATAGAGCATTAGCAACGAAGGAGTGGCATGATTGTTTCCCAAATGCTTCTGTCACACATCTAGATGTAGTTGGAGCTGACCACAAGGCTTTATTGGTTTTGTTAGCCGCTAACACAAGAAAAGTGAAACAGAGGTTTGCTTTTGAACGGAGATGGGTGGGAGTTTTGGGTTGTGAAGAGGTGGTACTCAAGGCGTGGACAACGGTGGTTCATGGTTTAATCTGGTTCCAATTGAAAGTGAGAATAGTAGAGTGTAGGCGTGGTCTTATTAATTGGAAAAGAAATGCCAATTATAATTCTTACAAACAATACTGTACCTTGAGAAATTCCTTGCTCAATTTGGAGCAGCAAGACAAAATTGGGTCCGATGAATATTTGAATATCAAAGCAACTCTGAAACGAACTTGTGTGGAGGAAGAGAAATTATGGAGAGAGAAATCTCGTATACGTTGGTTGAGAGACGGAGATCAGAATATTGCCTACTTTCACCCCATAGTGGCTCAACGGCGCCGTCGTGCACTCGTTGTAGGACTGGAAGATGCTGATGGACAGTGGTGCACAAGTAAACAAGATTTGGGCAAAATTGCTCAGGGTTACTTTTTAGATCTATTTAAATCAAAGCCCTCCGATGAAGATGATTTAATGGGTTCTTTGGTCCCAAAACGTGTCACTAGTGAGCAAAATAAGCAACTTTTAAGAAAAGTTACTTTCTTTGAAATAAAATCAGCTTTGTTCCAGATGGATCCTTCATCAGCTCCTGGACCAGACGGTATGTCTGCCTTATTTTTTCAAAAATACTGGAATATTGTATTTGCTGATATTGTACATGCTGTTAAATGCTTCTTTCGTTATGGTACCCTTTCTTCTGCTGTCAACTACACTCATATTGTTCTCTTACCAAAAGTTGATGCACCGCGACAAATGTCTCAATTGAGACCAATTAGCTTGTGTAATGTTCTTTACATGATTATTGCAAAAATTCTTGTGAATCGGCTCAGTGGGGTAATTTCTGATGTTATTAGCTATACTCAAAGTGCGTTTGTTCCTAAGCGCCCTATCACTGATAACATTCTTGTAGCTCACGAATTATTGCATGCTCTAAAACAGAGAAGACGGGGTCAGCAACAATTTATGGCTCTGAAGTTGGATATAAGTAAGGCATATGATAGAATGGAGTGGGGTTTTTTACAAGCAATGATGTTGAAGCTTGGGTTTGCAGATCAATGGGTAAAATTGATTATGGCCTGTGTGACTAGTGTATCTTACTCTTGTGTAATAAATGGAGAACCTTCTGGGTTTTTTAGGCCCTACCGGGGATTGAGACAAGGTGACCCTCTGTCTCCTTTTCTATTCTTGATTTGTGTTGAGGGATTGTCTTGTATGCTGCAAAAGGAAGAAACTATAGGGACTATCAGTGGGTTCAAGGTCAGTCGAACAAGTCCCCCAGTTTCTCATTTATTCTTCACAGATGATGCACTTATTTTCTGCAAGAGTAACATTAATGAGGTGGAGCGATTGAGATCAGTTCTGAAGTATAATGAACGATTATCGGGTCAATCTGTCAACTTTCAAAAATCAAGTATTTTTTACAGTTCAAATACTCTGTCCAACACTAGAGAAGCTATTCAAAATTGTCTGCGAATTCGTTGCTCTTCTGGATTTGACAAATACTTGGGCCTTCCAGTGTTGTATGGGAGAAATAAAAGGTCGCAGATAAATTATATCCTAGATAGGGTTCATAGTAAGCTACAAAACTGGGCTTATAGATCACTCTCTTTGTCGGGCAAAGAGGTTCTTTTGAAATCTGTTGCTTGTGCCATGCCTAACTATGCTATTCAATGCTTTGTTCTTCCTCTTGGGTTGTGTAGTGACATTGAGTTTGTCTTGAAAAAATTTTGGTAGGGCTCCTCAGGTCCTTCTAGGAAAATACATTGGGTGGCTTGGAAGAAGTTGTTGATATTCGTGAGGCTGGTGGTTTAGGCTTTAAAAACCTGCATGCTTTCAATTTGGCTATGGTGGCCAAACAATGCTGGCAGATCATTCAGTCTCCAGATTCTTTACTGGCTCGTATTTTGAAGAGTAAATATTTTCGGCATACATCTTTCTTGACTGCTGGTCTGGGTTCGTCTCCTTCTTGGGCATGGAGGGGTCTTCTGCAGGCACGACAGGTTCTTAAGGTGGGTCTTCGGTGGGAGGTTCATTCTGGTCTACTCATTCGCATTTGGGATGATCCATGGGTTCCTGGTATTCCTGGCTTTTGCCCTCAATCTCCTAGGATTGCAGGTGTTACTTGGGTTAATGAATTACTTCTTCTGGGATCAGGAGGTTGGGATGTTCTTAAAGTTAACCATTTATTCTCATCTAGAGAGGCGAGATGCATTTTGGATACTCCTGTTTTGGGTTTTGGGTTGACTGATCGTTTATGCTGGCATTTTGAACCCAGTGGATGGTATTCGGTCAGTTCTGGGTACCCACTTTCCTGTGAAGTCGTGGGACGTCCCTTGTCTAATGCTTCTACCATGAATCGGTTGGACCGGTTGGTATGGAAGTCAGTTTGGAAAATTAAAGTGCCACTTAAGGTGCGACATTTCATTTGGAGATGTTTGCATGGGGCACTGGCTGTACGTCACTCGCTTCTTCAACGTCATTGCCCTATTGAGGTCTCTTCTTGTCCACTTTGTGCCTTTACAGAGGAAACGTTTAACCATTTATTAGTAGGGTGTTCTCGAGTCCAACCAGTTCTCTCCACCATATGCTCTTCTTTTCCTTTTCATCAGTATGGTCATAGATCCTTCTTCGAGATCTATTCAAATGGACACGACCTTGTATTAATGGAGCTGAGTTGTTGGCTAAGGTGGTACTTGGTTTATGGCGCATATGAAAAAGCCGAAATAATCTAATCTTTAATCATAAGGTTTTTGACCCGGGAGGTATTATTGCAGGTGTTGGATACTATTGGCGTTTGGTTACCAAAGCTTTTGGCTAACATGGCGGCCGACTTGACCGTAAATTTGTTAGTGGCTATTGTGTGCTAGTAATATTTCAAAATTTATATGCTTATTACCTTTGGGAGCAATCTTGCTCTTTGTACTCTTTGTATTGTTAACTGCCTAATGGCCTTTTTAATAAATCAGTATTCTATCGTTTGATAAAAAAAAAAACAATAATATTGTTATTACATTTTGAATTGTGCAGTTAATTACTTTGTAATTGTAATGTTTCGATAAATATCAAAAAAACATAATTATTATTGAAAAATTAATTCTAATAATATACATAAAATTTATCATAACAAAAATTATATCCTTACTTTTAATTGATAATGATCCAAAATAGTATTTAGGGTGCTATTTTTATTATTAAATTTTTTAAGTAGGAGTGAGTAAATAATCTTATCAATCTACTAAATTAAAAAAATTGATCTAATCTGTTGAATTCAGACAAAATTAGATTGACAGATTTTATAGTTTGATCAATTAAAAGTATACATTCGAATTCAGATCGATAAATTTTATAAATAAATGTATATTTTATTTTTAATGTATTATATTTAAATATTATACATACAATAATTACATAAAATTACTATTTTAGTTTAAAAAATAAATATAAATATTAAATTTTCTATAATAATTTAATAATATTTAAGCTTATACTTTTTATTATTTTAATTATCTTAGTTGTGATTATAAATAATTTTTCTTTTACTAAAAATGTATCAATTTAAATTTTAAATGTTAGTATATATTGTGTTTTATATATGACAGCAATAAAAATTAAGTTACAATCTCAATATGACCTTATCCAATATGCTCAAATTCAGATTGTTTCGAATTGTCTATAGCATTAGATAATTTTTTTTTAAATCTATTTTAGATTAGATCAAATCTAAATTAAAGAAAAATAAGTAGTTTTAATCTGTTGCTTGTAACTACTTTTAAGGGTTTTAATTTTGTAGTTTTCTCGTGATTTAGGACACCATGACTACTTCAAATCAAGCTTTTCATCACAAACGTTAGTTTGATTTAAAAAGGCTTAAGGACAATAAATCATCCAAAATTTTAATTATGTGTAATCTCAATGGTTCGCGGAGTTAATCAAGCTAAACTGGCCATGACGAAGTTCTAATTAGCCAATGAAAAAAATAAAAATAGGAGATGGGGAGGAATAGAGGCTCTATTATAGATCTCCCTTTCAATTACCAAAAGGATGAAAGTATGTAACCTCGTCTCCTAGCTCATGCAAACCCTAAGCATATGCACTTGCTAGCTAATACGCTATGAGTACATTCATAAACTATATCCACTCAGAGCTGAAGTAAAAAGTAAAGATTTTCCTCAAATAGATTTTCATGAGAATCTTAAAACATTAGCAAATGAAAAGTGGGATTTTTTATTGCTCAAATAGTACGTTATTACAGTAATTGAAGTCAGCAATTAGAAAGTACTATTCTGGTTTTTGTATGTCTTTTGACTTCTGGGTTGTGTATTCGTGTTCATACTAGAAAAGTTTCATTCGCAGGCAATAAAAGATGGATAATGAATTAATGTCCAAGAATCAACTAAGCAACTCATTTCAGGATCTAAAAAGATGGGTTCCAGTAAGAGTAAAAATTTAGCAAAGTTACAATGTACTTCCTTTACATAATTCATTCAATTTTATTTTGCACTAGTAGTCATCATATGGAAATTTACAGCACTCATCCACCTTCCCCACACAGTGCCCGCAATAAACATAAAGCTACAAAATTTCAAGTAAATGCCCAAAATAATACTTTTGAAACGAGTATTAAGACTTCTGATTGCTGCGTTTAATTGAAGGTCTGAAACATCCTCAACAGACCAGTTATGTAGTAGTGTATAGTCAATGTATGCTCCAAATCTTAGCCAATCATGTGCTTACTCCCAGGGACTGTTGATTATGTATACACTTCACCATACTGTATCCTGCAGTTGCCTACTTGACTGATATAAAGCAAAACCATATTCCTCTTCACAAAATTGGACTCAAATGAGATCTCTTTACTCGACAAGTTAGATGATTTAGTTTCCATTCAGCTAAGACTAGCACAAACATACCCAGTGTAATAAATTTGTTTCGTAATGGAGGTGAATATACACTTTCAAGACCATACCAGTCAGGCAATAACTAATCCTCTGACTCTTCTGCTCGGAATATGTTGCTCATGAACTCCTGAAAACGAGAGGAATAGGTTTTGGGGTTCACTGTCGGTATCGACTTTGAATCATACTGCAGTGACTTGTAAGCATGCTCAGTGCGCTTGGTCATACTATAATGCTGAAGTGTGTCAACTATTGCAAAGTAAATATCGGCAATCTGGTGTTCTTTTGCTTTGACACATTTATGCAATGACAAACTCTCCGCTTCATTTCCTTTGGAATGGACTGCTCGTGCCAGAACTTTATAACCAAGTTTGAGACCAGGCCTGCAACAACAACAAAAAAAGTATTACTTTGATATCACCTATTGAAGAACTACTAGTTCTGCGTGTGTTGTACATCTTCTGTCATCTCCAAAACCTTAGAAGACATGATTTTCCACCACATTTTACTACGTAAAACAAACCAAAAGCAACAAAAATGGTTTGTGTCACTAGATTCCATGCAATTCAAGGTTCACCTTTCAATGATATTAAATAGAGCCAACTCGAAAAAAATAACTCTTATAAGGATTTTTTTTTTTAATGATAGAAACATATCTTAGGAGCATGCTCATCTTTATACAAAGTACTCCAATGGCAAAAATCTAATCGCTATTATAGCTGCAAATATCAGCAAGAGTTAACTCAGTGGCCGACACTGTGTCTGCAGTTCCTTCCATAGTATCATTGAAACTCTCCCCTGATCTGGAACTTCTTCCATCAATTGAACCCTCTTTGAGAAACAAGTTGTAGTTTCAGTCATAAACACAACTTTTATACGATGGAAAACACAAATTGGGAATAGATATTTGGTTCATTTATGCTTACTAAAACCAAAACAGTGACAGATGAAAAACAAGGAAATTGGCAAGGGCACCTTCATCCGAATCTCTCCAGTGAATGGCAAGCACTAGACTATAATCCATGAGTCCCTCAGCTACCAAAAATTTACAGTCATAATTGAGTTGCCTTTAAAACAAATTAAAGCATTATTAACGTAGTGCAGTTGTAATTCTATCAGTTTATCTGCTTGATAAGCCCTTTGATCAATTTTAAAAGAACTTGTAGACTTACATTTCTGCAACCTTAAAAACAATATTTCAAGGCAATAAATATATTCTTGTTTAAATTCTATCTTTTAGTTGTTTTTTCAGCTAACAAATCTACTAACTGCTTCTAAATTTAAGAAAAGAAATTTCTAATGAATCTAACTGACAAATAGGATTTAAATGATAACTAATAGCATAAGTTGTAAAAAACTTACGCTAGTAGTTGAGTTCGGTACAATGGATCTATGTAAAAGATTAAGTTGAAATCTCGATCTTTAAGCATTGATTTGTCATAGATCATCTTTTTTAAGTCATTTCGCCCTTTTGATGAACCTTTGAGATTATAGTTCTCGTGTATGCATGTCTGAGGAAACCAAGTTTGTAAACACCGCAAAGTAAGCCTGCTCATGAACAATATTGATTAATACCTCTAAGTAATCTGAATTATACCTCCATTGGAAGATCTAAACACAAAAATCATAGTGCTTTTGTACTTTCCTCTGTTTCCATTTCTTCTTTCCAGTCAAACCCCTACTAAATTCTAAACTGCAGTCGATCACTACCAAAGGTGATATCGCATTCTTATACTACTACTCAAAGAATTAAAGAAACTATTCATTATAAATAATTTTCCTTCTAAAGAAATTCAATGGTACAAATAAAGTGGAGGTTCTGCTTCACTTTATGTTAAGGACACTTGTTAATTATAGTTATGGTAAACATTATTGGAAATATCTTTACGTGTTATGCTAAGGAAATAAAATCACTACATCAATGTTATTCTTATGCATTTAAATTCAATATAAATACAAAATATTAATCAACGTTCACCACTACAAGTGATTGGAAGATCATATACCTTGGCACCTCCAACTTGCTTTGAAACATGCAGTCCACGCAACTTGGCTATCAAAGACCCATCACACTTTCTAATATGATGACAGTAGTTTGGCAACATGTCTAAGCATATCTACAATAAAATATTACATAGATTAGACATTTATGACCATACATACTAGCTATAAGCTAATTTAACTCGTAATGAAATTCAGTTTGACACCAGTTACCTAAAATTCTGAAATATTTTGAAGCATAAAACTGGAGACATGTTCTCTGTTGAAAGCCTTCAGAATTCGTTTACCTTTCTTTCAGATTAGCGAAGTGGTTTCAATATAAAGCGCTTAGCATGGGGTAAGAATATGAGTTTGTTACTGCCAGATTTTTCGGATGAATTAACAGCAGTTATTGTTTGGTGTTCACATATTGAACTCTTGAAGTCTTCAGGATCAACATTTGAAAGCTGTAGAATACAACTGTAAATAATTTATATGAGCATTAATTCTAAGTTCTAGTTACGACATCACAATGTATATTTACAAATCTAATGTTTACCAAGTTTTGTGTATTCTATATCTTAATTCGTACATAGTGCAAATTCTCAAATGACTTTCACACAACATGTCATTGTCTAATAAATTAATTTAAAAAAAAAAAAAAAAAGTAAAACCTGAAAACTGCAGGACAATATTCAATCCACTCAACGTTATATGAGGTTTGATTAGGATCATCTGAGTCTGTTTTAGGATATTTTATGGTGGTGCTCTTAATAGCTTTAAAGTCAACTGTTGAAAGCTCTTGTTTATCCATGAACGTTCCTGTAAAATTAGTTATTAATATAATGGATCAATACCCAATATAATATCATATTGATACTGAAAATTTTATTTATCACAAGCATCATGATATATCACAAGTACAATCGAGTCTATATTATTATATTTAATAAGAAATTAACACGTTAATTGTGGTTGTGATACATTGAAGTGCTACTTCAATGTATCAGTGTGCCTTCAATCTTGGTACAATTACAGAGAACAATAGATTATAAAATAAATTCATTAAAAGGAGAGAGAAATTTCTGAACCCAATGGCAAGTTTAACTTATTGTAACATTGAAGAACTTCCGAGTACTCACCCATATCAACCACTGCAATCGCCCCATTTAAAGGAACGATATAGATTATAGAGAGATGTTGAAACCAAGAAGAAAGTAGCAAAGAATCCTGCAATTCTGAACAAAATCCAAATAGGTATCAGCAAATTGGACCAAACCCAAGAAATTTTTACAGCTCAGTAAAAAATGTTTATTAAATCTAAATCGAAACCCGATTGCCTTACAAAACACGCCAAAAGCATATAAAGAAAACGGAAAAGACATCAATAGGCACATAATGAACTACCAAAAAATTACCTGCGGTTTAGAATCCAAAGGATTTGAAAAGGAAAGGGGTAAATATGAAAATGAATTGAGCTCTGCTTCTTAGAAAATATTAAAATCCAGAAGGAAAAAAGAAAAGAAAGATATAATTTATAAAGCGAATATTCTGTTGAATGTGACGGGTAGGACAGCATTGACATTAGCCTCTACTGACACAACACACTTATGGCTTATGAGGGCTAGAGATGTATTCTCTAACCGAACTAATTCACTATACCTTTGAAACGGTCTTCAACGAACCAATTCAATTTTTTTTATTACAATATTGCCCTTTTCACTTTGATAATTTCTTATTCCACCCCTTTCATTTTATCATTTCTTTAAGGTAAGATACAGACATACAGTTCAACCAATACGAAATAAAACGATTTTTAAAAAATGGAAGCCACATTACATCTTAAGTTTCAATTTTATTAACGGGCATATTTTGAATTCCATATTCTAAGATATATTTATTTAACAATATCCATAAATCATTATTCTTTTAATCAGTGTTTTCGTCTCAAGGACTTGCTTTGGAGATCATAAAGTTTTTGGACTGTGG
The DNA here is from genome assembly GCA_029378325.1 of Elaeagnus macrophylla. Taxonomy (NCBI): domain Eukaryota; kingdom Viridiplantae; phylum Streptophyta; class Magnoliopsida; order Rosales; family Elaeagnaceae; genus Elaeagnus; species Elaeagnus macrophylla. Next base: position 10,621 of record JARDWI010000233.1, read on the forward strand.
TTGTGGGGTAGGAGTACCAGCTTTCTTTCTAGTGTACTATTATTATTTAGCTTTCTTCTTATAATTATTGTTGTTATTTTGGCCACTATAACAAATTTCAAAAGCATCCATGATCACATCTGCACCAAGCAAATTCCACCTTCTGTATAAATCAAATGGGGACCTCAAATCACTTGTCCACCAACCCTCAAGAGGCAACTGACCCTTACCTTTTCTTTTTTCCTCTTTTTTTGATTAAAAAAATGAATTTAGGATATCACACACACGAGAGAGAAATGAGTCTCATATTGATGTTGGTGATGTAATTGTGTCATTAGCCAAACTTCAACCCTAGAAGCACCTACCTTTATTAATCTAAAAAACAAAACAAATGTCACAACTCATAACAACTGCAACCAAACCAAGAGTGATCTTTTTTCTCACTTTTTTCTTTTCTTCTCTTTTTATAATGTAGAGGCAGGATAAAAAAAAAAAAAAATACAGGTTTGTTGAATTTTAAGAAATACAAGTTTCATTACAGCTGAAACACAAGATAATTCGTTAACAATAACACCATTTCAAATTCATTCGGATTCGGAACATTTTAAGGAGCAATTTCAAGTCTAGGTTCAAAACAAAAACCACTAAAGAGCTGAAGGGGAAACCTCTTCGTCACTGGGCACTTCTGTGACCATTTCCACTGTTTCAGGTTCACGTCAAAAGTAAGCAGAGCTGGTGCCCCATAACTTTGAATGTATATCAGATCATCTGTCCCACAACTAGCAAAAACATCATCAAATTCACCAAATCCTTGGAAAAACTTGTGAGGCATACGAGCTACCTCCTGCCACTCCTTCCCATTCAAAACCCAGATTCCAATTCCTTTAATTATGCCGGGCCGGTCATGTTTGCCAATACCTCCCACCATTACCAGCTTCTCCTTCAAGTTCATCAAACGACCACATGTCAAAGGGCAAGGCACAGGAATGAAATTCCTTAACAACAGCCCATGGGAAGGACCGGTAGAAAGATTATAAGTAATTAGACCATGACGATTTTCAGGTGTCCTTCCTCCCGTTGAGTAAATCAACAAGTACAAGACCCTATCACAGATCACACTCTCATCCCCAGCTCTCCAGCCAGTCAAAACCTCTGACAAAGAAGTCACCCACATCATTGTTTCTGAATCATATATGTGTATTGAGATATCCCATTGGAAAAAATCACCAGGGACTTGCTTAGATTTCACAATTGAGATAGTATAATTGTGCGATATCCTGTTGGTGGCAACTGCCAATGCACTGTAATCAGAAAATCTCAAACCAGGGGGCTGCTCTAGCTTCTTCCAATGTTTAGTTATTGGGTTGCAAACACATAATTCACTTCTACTGTCATTGTCCATGAAACAAATCAAGCCACAAGATGAAGCAATGCACCAATTTGGTGCCCGAATAAAGGGAAGTTCAATTCCATACCACTTTCGGACTATAGGATCATAGGCATAACCAGTTGCTTCATTTGAGTTTGTAAACATGTAATACCAAGGTTTTTGTGATAGAACATGAGAAAAGTTCCATAAAAATCTTCCGGAAGTGACAATCTCATTCCATCTCTTGCACACACAACCTGCTTTGAAAATGCTAGCTATGGGCAGGTAGGACAAGATCCGTTCCAACAAATCATCAGGCAGGATCAAGTCCACAGAAACTGTTGTAGCTTCTCTGTTGCCTTCGTCATTAAGCTCCGAGAATGAATCAAAACCGTAAGTTTCTCTTGACATGTCATCTAGGCAATGACTAATCCATGAACTTTCTCCCTCCATGAGCAAGAGTCAGAATCAAAATACTGAATTTAAAAAAATCAAAAATATACAGTCATATATCTTAATGTAACTATTATAGCCTCTGTGCCACCAAACAAGCTAGATTTATAGAAATGAGTATTACCTCTGAATATTTTAGATCATGAAGAATCAAGAACAAGACGTGTTGGCCTACAAGTCAAACCTGTTAGCAGATCAAAAAAAACAAATTACGACCATATCAATGTTAGCCCAGACAGCACTGTTCCCCACACCAACATGAAAGGAAAAAAGAAAACGGACAAAAGAAGACCACTTTCACAATAATAATAAGCATGACATATTGTAATGAGAATGAGAAACAGTGCTAGGATTCAAATCTCCAGATTATTGGAGTTCGAGCCCAAAATAGTACGTTGAGTATGTACGTAATTAAATTAGTCTAAAAATAACATATTAGTTGTATATAATATGTACATAATTTACAAATGTAAATAAACTAAATATGTACATTTTATATGCAAATAATATGCTCTTTTAGACCAATTTAATTATGTCCAAGCTATCATCCTATTATGGAGTGCTAACTCAGATTTTATTGAACAAAGAAAGACAACCTAAATTTCTAATTTCCAATCGATGATGAAGAACTCAGCAAAAGAAATTAGCAATTTCTTCTCTGTTTTCCAAAATCTAAGAAATTAATACTTAAGGATATAAAAATCTAAAGAAATACCAGCAGTACAAGAGAAAAATAAGCAGAGAAAAGAGATACTCAAATAAATTACACAATTCAAGGACATATTAACATTTTTGAATTCTGAATTTCTAATGAACCGCATCCAAGCAACAATGAACAAAAGGGTGAAACCAGTTGGATGTCTTTGAACAAATTATACAAATTGGAAATTTTTTAACCAGACTCTTGGCTCAAATGAGAATGTTAACGCAATAGAAAATGATATTACTCGTCTAAATATTAAACCTAAAAAATGATTAATGACTAGAAAGAATATAATAATGTTAGGTAGAGAGCTATTAGTCCGTGAAAGGCTGTCAATCAAACATCAACCCCATAAAGACTCTGAAAGAACAACATTAAATAGTTAAACTATTACCAAATACTGAAAAGAAAACAGATCAATGAAAAACACAGAAGACAATCTTGTAAGAAATCTAAAATAAGTGAGTAGTTTCATGACGAAACCCATAAAAAAAAAATACCTTGCTGTAACACTTCTCCAGTCACTGACCAAATGAGTAATGCACAGATTCGTCCAGAGTCACCAGATTAACCCAGTGAAGAATAAATAGGCCACAAAAATAAAAAAATAAAAAAAAAATAAACAGCAAGAAAAATCACATACAAAAAACTTAAAGCCAGCCTTTTTCCAACAAAGCATTAAACAACATGGACAAAACGAAATGGAATAAGCATGAATTCTTGTTCCATCTGGCAGACAAATACGAAAAGGGAGGCTGCTCTAGATTCGTTCCATATCCATTCCCGAGCAACCCATTTAGAGAGAGAGGTGGGATGGGTTTCGTCTTCTTCTTTTTTTAGTTTCTTTTTCGATTGAAAAAATAAACGACAGGCCAGAATGAAGTGGGGAGTGGGATTTTCTATGGGCCGTATCGTCTAGTGATAGTGAGAGACAGAAAGAAAAACAGTACGTTAAGTAGAGAGAGGGGCGTATAAGTACGCGAGTTTGGTTTGTTGTGAATGGGAACATTGAAAGAGAGGAAAACGGATTTGGCCGTTTGGGTATTTTCAGGTGTCGTTCAATTCAAGCAATTAAGGAAATTCTTTTTTCTTATAATAATAAAAGAATTGCCATAACCATTCTTATTTTTATTTGCATCATTTTTTAATTAATATATTTAAATTTTATTTATTTTTACTAATTTATTTTTCTTAAAATACATGAAAAATAGTATGCCAATAAAATTAAGTTTACATGTGTTACTTTAAAAATATGCAAATATATATAAAAGTGTAATTAAAAATATCTCAAAGTTACATGAATATTTAAAAAAAAAAAATTGCATGGAGGCACACTACACATTGATGAGTTTGGAACTCGTATTTTTTTTAGAGCTTGCTTGTAGCACTACGAGATAAATAATTTTTGGACATAAGCAAATAATTGATTTTTTTTTTTAATGATATATATATTTGAACTACTATTTTTATTATTATTTTAGAAATTAATTACATTTTAGTATTAATATTATTATTTATTGTTATAATAATAAAAATATAATACCCTTTTATGTTTGGGACACAATCAGAAACACATAAAACTAGTTATAAATTATAATGCTGTCTTACTAAAAAAAATTTCCACCAAAAGCTGTCTTGCTCAGTTCCCTCTTATTTCTGGCTTTTATGCATGTTTTCAGTTTTTTTTGTCTTCACTGATATAAACTCTATAAATGTTAAAAGCTCTAAATTTTTTAATGAACGTTAAAAACTTATTGAAATAGTCAAAAGTTTGTTAGAAATATAAATAATATAGCATTTTAACATATAATTTGTGATTATAAGAAATTTTGTGACAAATAAATTTAATTATATTTTTCAACCACTTCTTTTTCATTTTTTTTTTCCTCTTTGAAGCTCGATTCTTTTTTAAAATTATTATAAATTCAACCATAGTTACATGTTATCCAATAGTCTAATTCTTTTGTTTATTTTGAATATGTCAATCAATAAATATGTAAATTGTGGTTGTAAATGTAATTCTTTGTTAAAAAATTTGAATTATTTTTTTTAACAAAAAAAAAAAATTAGTTCTTCAGAAGAAATATGTTATAAAGCCTATTTTTATTTATTTATTTGAATTAATATTATTTAATTTTATAAATTCGTATATATTTACTGATAAATTATTTTGCTAATATATTTTCAAATTATTAATACCACCTAAATTAACGCAACAAAAGTAATGCATGTGTTTTTAATCGTCCAAAATGCCAGAACATACGGGACAATCATAACTTTTTTTTTTTACAAGTCTTAGTTCTTTGCGTTTGCTTTAAAACAGTGAAAGTGCTGGGCCTAGGGGCCTTTTTGTCGTCTTCTGGCACCATGGGCCTTCTTTACCTATAGCTAAATTGGATGAGTCATATCATAAAGAAATATCGAAAGGATTAAAACTTCATCATAATTTATTTATAAAGGTTTTTATCATTACTTTTTCTCCCATACCACGTCGGTGATAAATAATATAGCTTAAATAGTGAATTTCGAATCATATGACCAATTTTTTTTTAATTAATTGTCACCTTTATCATTTTCTCTAGCTACAAGATATATGCTCATTTTAGAGTTTTCTCACTAATAAATTTATCGTTTCTTATTATTATCAAAATTTTTAGGGTACATGAGTAATATTCTTAATATAAAAATGAAACGAAATTTTAGGTAATAGAAAAACTATTAGCCCAACTAATATATGTAACTTGAAAACTTATGTTTAAGAGTCTCGATCTATGAGAATTAGATTGTTTTGAATGATGATATTACATAAAGCTTAGGTGAGTTGTCCTATGAATTAATCATCCTTTAATAAATTAACAAAAGTAGTCTAACATATACAATCACTAAAAACAAAGGAATAACAAAACTATAGGAGAGGATACTCATATGGGTCATCCAAGTTCACACCACAATTTAATTGATAGATAAATATGATGCTGTAGATTTAAGTATTGTACTGATCGTAATTTGAATTTAAACTCTGCATGCAGGTACTATATAATTGCACTATTATTATTATTATTATTATTTTTTATCTCAGCGTGCAACTATGAAAAGAAAACCTTAGTAAGTAAGTGAAAAGTTAAATGCGAATGACTTGGAACAATAAGGGCAATTGCTTGCTCTAGTGGAGGGACACAAGTAGTCAATCATCCCATGCATTTTTGAGCCCACTTACAAACGCTTAGTAACATGGTGATGTAAAGTGTTTATAATTATTGTAAATGTAAGGAAAATCTTTTAACATTTTAATAGTTTATTATAGTTAGTGACAATAACGCCATTAAGTTTGCTGTTTCCTGTTTGTTCTCACGACTTCTTCCTTTCTTTTCTTTTTTCCTTTCATTTTATTAATCTGTTGATTAGGTAATAAACACCCGGAGGATAAAACAAGAAAAGTAATAGAACATGTACCACAAGATATGCAATCCCAAGGCTCACTTCTGTAAAATACAAGCATATAAAAAACCCATTGGAATTCTTTTAATTGATGCATTTTTAAGGCACTAAACGTAAATGGTTTAGAACTAACAAAAATTTACGTTATACATTGACCCTATTTTTATACAACTCAAAATCACCAATCAATAGTTATTCAAACTTTAAAATTTTTACATATTCAAATATAATTTATGTTGTTAAGCCACATTTTAGTTTTTTTGAGATAAAAAATTCTATAAATCACAAGTAAACAATTTCAATATTATTTTTAAATAATATTTTATGACTCACTCATCTTAAAATAAAACTATTAATTTTACATTTGCATATATTAGAAAGAAGTTCTAATGGCATTGCACTACAACAGCTGCAGAGGCAAAGGAACGAGTTGGCTGGGGTGGGACACAATTTCCTCTATAAATTTTTATTGTTATACACAATTGATTTTACAATTTATGTATTTTTAATATAAATAAAATAGATTGTTTACCCCTTACTGTATTAAAACTATTTATCTTTTTATGTATAAGACAATAAAAATATAACTTGTCATATAATTTCTCATCTTTTCAATAACATTTTACAATTTGTTTTCATTTATTTTATTTGTATTATATTTAGTAACGAAAAAACATGATTCTTTATTTAAAATAAATAAAATTATAATACAATAACTTTAGGGTTCATTATCTTAATAATATCTTAATTTTATTTTTGATATTTTTTATTCTTATTATTAATTAATATATTAGTGATGCCTATATTTAAAAAAAATGTATCAATTTAGTACATTTTTTATATGTGACTAACACATGCAATTTTAATGAAGGATATTTTTGACATTTTTTGTATCTTTTCTCCCAACAACAAAAACAGTATTTTTCAATCATTTTTGACATTTTTTTTCTTTTTTCTCCCCTACGTGTTTAGCTCATTCTCTCTCCTACATTTCTAATTGATTCATACTATATAAAATATGTATTATCATAGTTGATAAATACCTATTTGATGCATTTGATAAGTTTAGATTATAATAAAAAAATTAAGTAATTTTAGCTAATTACGAAAGTAAAAATAAAACAACGTATTTGTATTGCAAAATAAAATAAGAAAAAAAGAGAAGTGATAAGCTAGATATTAAAAACAATTGAGTGATTTTAGATAACTATAAACATAGATGGTACCATACTTTTATTTTTATTTAGCCCATTATATATTTTTTACTTGAGAAAGAAGATCAAAAGTTTATTAATATTTTAGAAGTCAAAAATTATATTTTATAATATGAACTTATCAAATAAAAATGCATCAAATAAATATTTAGCTAACTATAGTACTACATCTTTTATAGAGTATGAATTAGTTAAAAATGTAGGAGAATGAAAAGAAGGAAAAAAATTGGCCAAAAAATATTGCTTCTATTGTAGAGGAAAGAAGAACAAAAAAATACTCTTAGTTAACATTGCATATCAGGGACGGACCCAAGAATTTTTTTCGAGGTGGGCTAATATATATTTAAAAAAAAATTAAGAAATGTTTCTATACTCTCGATCTTAATTTATTTATAATTAACATTAAAAATATATATTTTTAAAATGTAAACTAAATTTTTTATTTAAGTAAAACCTAATGATACTTTAGGATATAAAACTTAACAAATCATTAAACTATGGTCAATTATTATGGAGAAAGAGGACTACTAAATATATACAAATTTATACTTACAATAGCATTCAAATTAATAATTATATGATATTTATGGATAAAAAGTTTAAAAATTATAATTTTTAGAAGTATATATAACATATATTTATTGATTTGAATATAAATTTAAATATTTAGTTTTAAAAAGAATATAGATAATTTTAATAGTTTTTAGAAAAAAAAAAATACTATATTTTAATTTGATGCAGCAGAGAGCAGAATGATAGAACAAAAAAGAGCAAAGTTATATAAAATATATGACTATAAAGTGGTGTATTGATTTGATTTTATTTATAAAATTTTAAATATAAATAATATATTGAATTTTATAAAAATATTAGTAATATTTATAAAAATTGAAAGCCACCGAGCTCAAGTACGGTAAAATCAAAGCATAAGTCCGTCACTGTTGCATATAGTGTTCATATATAAAAATTACTCCATATTAATACTTTTTTTTTTTAAATGCAGGTATCATTAAAATATGAATTAATAATAAAAATAAAAAAAATATTAAAAATAAAATTAAAATACTACTAAAATAACATTCCTATAAATTTAACTCAACAACTAAAATGCATAAAATGTTATTTGAATTCATATTATATGAGTACACGTAATTTGATTAGCATCCTTACCAGTTACCAACATTTTTCTTCATATTGGGAATAACTAAAAATTGGAAAGCAGTAGACGAGGGAGAAACATGAACACGTTGACTAAAGGAAAAAAATGATGCTCTAAATAATAAACGGCAAACTAAGATTAAACTACGAGCACATTGACTTTAATTAGGATCTAAGAATATATATTATAGTGTAATAAAATGAAGTAAATAAATACACGAGTGAATACTTGGATATTTTTTTTTTATTATTATTTTTATATTATATTAATGGAATATATTAGTTATTTTATTTAAAATTGATATATATTTGTCATTTTAATTTTTAACAAATGGTATACCAAAATATGAGTGAAGTGTACTATTTATTAAAATTAAGGTAAAAAATATGCATAAATTTTAAATAAAGTAATTAATCAATATATCTAATTTATAAATAAATAAAAAGTAATCAATCAAAAACACTTTTTCCTAAATAAATGGCAGTGGGCATGGCAAACAAGTATTTTTAGCTGACACTACCATTTTCTTTGTTCTTCAATTAAAAAAACCCATGCACTTTTTTTCTTTCTTTCCGGATAATCAAAAACCCATGCACCTTGTGCAGCCATAAAGGCATGATTCACTTCTATTAGGTTTTTTTTTTTTTTTTTGTAAGTGTGAATTCATTACACATGGGTTACAATTAAAAAAAAAAAACAAAGCAATTTACGTGGAAGGAGATGCAAAATTTGTTAATCAAGCTTTTATGGAAGACAAATAAGATTTGATATATCAAACTCAGCTGCAAACATTGTTTAAAGTTTACAAACACAACTCACCGCATTTTTAATGTTTTTTTTGCTACATAGAATAGTCATGTGTGTTGGGTACACATGGCTATGAAGGGGACTCTTTGGGGTTTAAGAGTATCCAGCTATATCAGAAGGTAGGAGAGAGATATCAATGTCGCCTACTCTGTTATTATTAGAAGCCCATTGTATGAGGTTGTGAGCTCTGAAGTTGAGATCTCGTGGTATTCATCTAATGGAGATCATGTTAAAGCATGAGAGATGCTTATTCATTCCCTGTAAAATCTGTGCGGTTGAGGGATGAAGGTTTGTCCAATTTTCTGTAATGAAAGCATTAATGATTGTTTGGTTGTCACCTTCTAGATAGACTGATTGATGAGAAAAGTTTTTCAAGTAAGAGAAGGCTGCAGCAAAAGCTAAACTTTCAGCAATTTCACTGTTGATGGTGATCCTGTAATCAACCCATGCATGAATTGTACGTCCATGGCTGTCAGTAGTGATAAATCCAAGTCCAGCTTGCCCATCTTGCCATGCAGCATCAAAATTAACTTTGATGGCGTGCGGTGGTGGGGGTTGCCACGTAGAAGGAATGAAAGTATTTTCTCCTACTGCATTTACCTAAGTCCAAGATTTATTGAGGATGGATTTGAATTCGTCGATGCGGTGATGAAGTCTGGAAATGAGTTGTTGCTGATGTAAGACTTTGCCTTTGTAGAGTATCTCATTCCTAAGCCACCAAACTTGGTCTATCATGAGTGTGGAGACTAGAGTGAATTCAGTAACAGTTATGTCATTGGGTAGCCATTTTTTGGGAGGATTGATGATAAAGTTTATATATTCAAAAATATCTAACCTCTCCAGTAATTCCCACCGGATGTGCCATTTCCATGTTAACCACCAAGAGCGAATTATGTCACATTTGAGGAAGAGATGAGTGGAATCCTCGATTTCGTTATGACAGAGTGGGCAGAAAGGATCTTCTAATGGGTGAAACCGGCTAATGTTCTTTTTTGTGCTGAGGCAATTGGTCATAATTTTCCATAGCAAAAGTTTATGTCTTTCATGAAGTTTTGCTTTCCAGAGTTTCCGCCACAGTGGTGAGTCTGATAAAGGTGCTAATCTAGTGGCTACTTGAGTCCTGTAAGCATCTTTGACAGAATAAATGCTTGTGCCCGAGCCAAACCATTTAAGTTCATCGAAATTTTGTGATGGAGGGTCAATCCTTGTTATGTAAGGGATTATGGTTGGCCCACATATGCTTCTTAAGAGAGTATGATCCCAACTCCAGAAATTTTGCCAACTGCACAGATCAGTTATCTGAAGTAAGTTTTGTAGGTTATGAGTAACCTGCACAGGAAGTTTTTGATCAGGTAGACCCGGTACCCATGCATCCTGTTTAATGTTGAAACTTTGACCATTACCCAGTTTCCAGTAGCTACCTGCTTTAATAAGTTCTCTTGCCCATAGGAGGCCCTTCCAGGTATAAGAGTCACTGGTTCGTTGTTCAACATTCAGAAAATGGTTGTGTTTTAAGTACTTGGCTGTGAAAATTGTGACCCATAATTTCTCAGGTTGGGTTATTAATTGCCATGCAACTTTTGAGAGCATTGCCTTATTGAAATCCTCCATTTTACGAAAACCAAGTCCTCCCAAATTTTTTGGTAAACACAAGCGGTCCCAAGGCAGAGGTGAGTAATAGCGGTTGCTATGTACATTGTTAGTCCACCAAAAACGCCTTATGATCGAATCTGCAGCCAGGCATACATTTACTGGGATTTTGAAGGTGCTCATGGAGTAGATTGGTAGGTTCTGTACAGTTGAGGTGATCAAGGTCATTTTATCTGCCTGTGAAAGTAATTTGGATTTTCAATTGTCCAATTTGAAGTGTAACTTATCAAGTACGCTGCTGAATTCTATTGTTTTTTTCTCTTTCTTGCTGCCGCATTTTTAATGTTTTTAACAAGATAAATACCAAATTATCTTAATTATACAGAGATTTTGTCAAAATCATCAAAAGCCACTAAATACTTTTCCAAAAAAAAAAACCTACCGAATATAATGTCGCCATGCAAGAAAGAGAGGTATGTCAATAACCAAACATTCAAACTAATGATATTTTAAAAGTTAGGGTTGGTGAGAAAACCTAACGTATTATATATATATATATATATAATTTCATCTTTAAATTTGATATATAATTAACTAAAGAAAATAAATAAATTGTATCAGGTGTCGTTTCAACGCAATGTTATACTCCAAATTAGCACTTAGTAGCATGAATTTGAGTTAGGAATGAAATATTTGGTAGCTTAGTTGATTAACTCCTTTTAAACTCGATGGAACGTTATCAAATTAATACACCAATATCATATACTCAAAAGGTGCTTATAGATTGAACTAAAAGAATTCAAGTCCGATCAAATGAAAAGTTTATACATGTAAAATCATTTGTTTAAGAAAACTTTTTGACCCTGAAAATAGACGTGTCAACATATTCGTAAAATTAATTATCATTTAAAATTTGTAGGATTGATGACCTAATTGAATTTAGGTATTATATAGTCAAATAATCAATCATGATAGAAAAATGATAATGAAGTAGCGAGTGGTAACTGAAAATAGCTAGCGACCACACATAATATGCCAAATCAGATCTTTAATATTTATAATATCCATTAATTGATGAGTGGGATACCATAACATTGAGTGGGATGTGGGAAAAATAATATATTGTCAACCCAAACTACTTGAAAATTATGTTAGCCCAAAACAAAATTAAGGCACTTTCTTCTGAGTTCCACGTTGTGGACAAAGTGCTTAATTTTGTGATTATGTCGCCACAATTTGTAAACTTTTTAATATTATTATCAAATTAAAAATAAATAAAAATGGAATTAAACCCTTGTCTCAACTTTATCATTGAACTAGTAGATGCATGATACGAACTATTGAGTGAGATAAATAAGTTAATTAAACTCTTAATCTTTTATAATTTGAACCTGCATGATTTAAATTAGAGGGAACTTCTTTTATATTAAATGGTATCTGCTGTGGTTCCAACATGATTTAAAATGAAAGATGTTAGTTTTACGATCAGACCACTTGATAAAACAAGACTTTAAATACCAATAATAAATTCTGATAAAAAATAATAATAAATACAAATGTTATCTTTTTAAGGAATAGAAAAAGAATATAAATACTAAATGGAATTGTCCTAACATTATAAATAAATTTAATGGAGAAACTTAACTTAAATAAATCCAAAGGTTAATAATAGATGGATGTTTAACTTAACAAAATTCTAAGTTACAAATTAGAATGACCCAATATTTGCACAATAGATATCTATAAATTATAATCACTAGTAAATGTTTATCAATTGTAAGGTTAATCCAACATGTATCGCAAACTCGATTAATAGAGATAAAGTCGTAGGTTTGAGTATTATTTATGCAAAGACTATACTATAATTGTCGATGTTTTAGGATAATACAAGATACTGTTTATCCAGATAAATAGTTTATTATAGCCCCCATTCCAACCCCTAATTCAACATAATATGTTAATATTGCATAAACATGAACACAATTATAATACGACAAAAAATAATGATTTAAAATTTAACACTAAATTATCTTATATTTTATTTATTATTTTATATAACTTAAATGATTGAAATTTATCTAAAATTTCATTGTATTAATCAATATACAAATACAAAAGCAATAAAAAAAATATTAAATCAATACATTCACTAAGAATATTCCCACATTAATGATGATATAACAGTTGTTAACTTTTCTTTAAAATATATATATATATATATATATATACTTTTAAAGTTATTTAACATGTATCATACTACTAATTACAAATATGTACCTTACACATAAATTATTTTTCTTATTTTAATTTTTATCTTTAGTTAATTTCTATAATATTCAAATTAATTTTCTTATGATTTTAAATTAATTGAAAGTAAAATAATATTTACAATTTTTATTAAACATGTTAATTATCATATGATTAAAATCCTGAATGTGATTCTTATTTTATTATCATATTTAAAATTTTTATTTAATGTGATAATAAATCTTAAAAAGATAAATAATATTAATACCTTAAAATATATGGATAATTTTGTCTAAAAATATTAAATATAATTTATATTTTTTATATAGTATAAATATTAATATAAACAGGGTAGTAATATTTTTATAATTAAAATTATTATTTTCATAATTATTTTTTATTAACAAAAAATTTACTAATATAAATAACATTAATTTATAATTAATTATAAAAATATATTTTTATCATAATAATAAAAAAAATAATTGTAACAATTATCATCATCCATAGATAATTTAATTTGAGTGCAAACTCAGTTCAAAAAGATTAACACATTGTGCAGTGCAAAAGAAAAGAAATTGGTCGCTCAACGAGTCAACGAACACAAGTGGCACACCGTAGACGATTTTGCGCAAATTACGAGTTTAAGAATTAGAGACAACCAGATTTACAGTTGTCAATTTATATTCTTTTACAATTTGAACGTCACTTGGACCATATTCTTCTCCAATCTGAGTTTTGCTCACATCTCTCATGAATTCAAGGACATATTCAAAGAAATTCTGACCGACATAAGGAATGGTTTGTGGATTACGAACAACTATAATGACTAAACTTAATAAAATAACAATTACAACCCAAGAAGTTATAAGTACTTGGCCATGGACTTGGAAACTTCCAATTTGCCTACTTCCACACCAGATATATCATATAATCCTCTTAGTATGTTGATGGAACATAATAAAACATTCATATTACCTTCTGAAAGAAATAGAACTAAAAAAAAAGGAATTATTTTGATTCAATCATCTCTTTTTCGACTTGTATATCCAAATTGTATATTTTGAATACCAACTAATCTAATCACAGAATATCCTCATTTTTTTTATCCCCTTTATGCGATTCTGATCTATGGAGTTCCCCCAATAATTTACTTATCTTATTATTAATCAAGAATTTCGTATATAGCTAGAACGACCCTCACAAATTACAAATACTAATTTGTTAAGAATTAATCGGATTGAAGCTATAGCGTCATCATTCGCTGGAATCAAAATATTCGCTAGATTTGGGTGACAGTTTGTATCGATTAAACAAATCGTTGGAATTCCCAAAGTGATACATTCTCGAAGAGCTGTATATTCTTCTTGTTGATCAACAATTATTACAATATCGGGTAACCCCGTCATATATTTAATCCCACCCAGAAATGTTTGCAAATGAGATAATTGTCTCTTCAACACGGCCGCATCCCTTTTTTGAAGACAATTGAGTCTCCCCGTCTTTTGTTCCATTCTTAAGTCCCAAAACTTTTGAAGTCTCGTTTCTGTAGTATACCAATTCGTTAACATATCACTAAGCCATCTTTTATTAACATAATGACACCGAGCCTTTATTGCAGCCTGTGCTACTGAATTAGCTACTTTATTTTTGGTACTAACAATTAAGAATTGTCTTCCCCTACTTGCTGCATCAAAAACTAAATCACAAGCTTCTGACAAAAAACAAACAGTTCTAGTAAGATTTATAATATGAATGTCTTTACGTTTTGCAGAGATATAAGGTGCCATTCTAGGATTCCATTTCCTAGTCCCATGACCAAAATGAATTCCCTCCTCCATCATCTTTTCCAAATTGATGTTCCAATATCTTCTTGTCATTTCTCCCCATATTTCTTCTCTCTCTTTTTTTCCAAAGAAAAAAAGAGATGAGGTACTTTGATAATAGAAATAAATAATTGTTCCCATGGAACCTTCTCTTCTACCGGAGATTGGCCGCTGATACATGAATCAAATCGTTCATTTCTTTCCATTCGTTATTATCTTTATAACTATTACCAAATAAAATAAC
This sequence comes from Elaeagnus macrophylla, assembly GCA_029378325.1. NCBI lineage: Eukaryota > Viridiplantae > Streptophyta > Magnoliopsida > Rosales > Elaeagnaceae > Elaeagnus > Elaeagnus macrophylla. Next base: position 25,650 of record JARDWI010000233.1, read on the forward strand.
CACAACAAACACAAAACAAATAGAAAAGAAAAAAAAAAGGATAAATTTGCTCTTAGTAATTATAAAATCCTAGAAATTATTGTTCTGGTGTATTATCTAAATTTTGTGAAATGTAAAAATCAAAGAATTCTCTGTGGTGGACCAAAATATCTCTCATTTCCCACTCAAAGAAATTATTCTTTTGGGTTTCGAAAGGAATGTTATTATGTTGCCTTGAACGGTGCACTAATCCTTTGAATCCAGTACCAACAGGTATCATCCATCCTAGAACAACGTTCTCTTTCAAACCTTTCAACCAATCAATATGGCCACATAGAGCAGCTTTTGCTAAAACCCTAGCAGTTTCTTGAAAACTCGCTTTGGATATGAAACTTTGAGTATTGAACGATGCTTTCATTATTCCCAGTAATACGGCTTGGTAACAAATTGCTTTCTCCAAAGCACGCCCCGTTCGTTCAGCTCGCAACAACCCAATGAGCTCTCCGGGCAAAAAAACATTAGACATTCCATCTTCTGAAACCAACACTTTTGATGTTATTTGACGTACAATAATTTCTATATGTCTATTATGGATCTGCACCCCCTGGGATCGATAAACCTTTTGGATCTTATTAACCAAAGAGATACGACTTTGCACTATAGTTAACTCAGCACCAATCAAGAATCCCCAAGGAATTCCAAGAACTCTTGTTATATGTTCGTTCCAACTCTCAACTCTCTTTTCTAGGTTCATCGATATTGAATCAATTGAACGTACTTCTAACACTTGTTCCACTTTTGGAAGACCTTGTGTTATATCACCAGATCTCGATTTTTCATATATAAATGTAATTAATGTATCTCCTTTGGAAAGGATTTCTCCATAATGGCCATGAACAGTTGCTCCTGGGGCGGCCAAATAAGGCTTTGCCGATCTTATTACGACAGAATCCATTTGAACAATTATAACCTGGCCCGCTTTTAGGTGTTGTCCCTTTTTGGCTATCCATACATTTTCACAAAGAAACTGCCCAAGGCTAATTATTGGGCATGTTTCATCACAATAATGAGAATTAGGATCATAATTATCATGAAGAAAATCCCTATTTAAGTTGAATGGATTCAAAAGGATGTTGATGCATGGATCGGAATTATAAATTCTACCGCTTTCATCCATTAAAGAATATTTAAGTACTTGAAAAGTCTGTTTTAAATTGTAAAGTTGTAAATATTTAGTTGACGAGATCTTTATGGGTTTTTAAAAGGTAATAAAAATTTGCAATTTGCGAGGCTGTTCCTAAAGGGCCTAACGAATTCCAAATTGGAAGATCTCTTTGAATTGATTCTTTTATCACATTGGAATATTTTCCATCGTTGAATGGGCCTATTTGAAAACAATTAGACGCTGACAAAATTAGCAAAGATTGGGACTCCTTACTTCTATTCAAGAACGTACGAATAGTTCCTTGATTTTGGCTAAGTGGTTGTTGAATCCTTTCCTTGGGATAAATAGAAAAAAATGGGTTAGTGCGATCTGCCCTATTATCAGAGATCCATCCTGAACCTAAAAGATCCTTCCTTTTTTTGATATATAAAATATGGGATTTTCCTAAATTGATTCTTAGGAAATATCGAATCAGACCATTTGTACTTACTTCAACAAAGGAGGCATGAGCCTCTTCGATAGAAGAACTTTTTTTGTTTTGGTTCCAATTCAACACTAAACAAGTCCGAACTAATTGAATACTTGTGCCAGTAATTCCCCAAGGTCGGTCTCTCAAGGAATTGCAGTGATTCTAAATAATTTTCTTCTTAATCTAAATAGAGTTCTAACGCAAGTAAAACATTAATTAAATAGAGTTCTAGTGAAACTAAAACTCTAAGTAACTAGAATCCTAAACCTAGTAAAACTGTAAAAAGTGTTTTGTTTTGTAACGAGATCAATGGTAGCAAACAATTAAACGAAAACAATATCGCAAATTCACAATCAATTCAAGTAGATTTGAAAATCAATGGAGGATGTATGGACGTTTAGTTTGGTTGGCCATGCTTGCATCGAAAAGTAATGGTGAAATAACATGAACGTTCTAATAAACAATTTTACCGACTTTCCTTTTAATTACGAGAATGCCTACGGTCGGGGTAAATCTCTTTGTTGATTAACTAATTAACATCCTACGATCGGGTATATCAAATAGCAATCAAATTATGTGCAAGAAAATTTATGCCAATCAAACTAATGTTATGACTAAGTCACTAATTTGAAGCTTTGATTAAGTGTTTCGGAATAAAGTCAAGGTGACGTTCCTAAAATTATATTCTCAGATTTTTCAACCTAACTATGAATATCAAATTGGCCCATGAAAATTCATAATTAAATATCTAAACATGCTCTTAATCAGAAGGTAATTTATTTATATTAAATCAATAAACATTCACCAAAAACGATTCTAGTAAACATGACAACACAAACTAAACATCCATAATGAAATTAGCCACTCATGTTCATATTAAAATTCATAGACAAATATAATATGATCATACACTCAAAGAAGAAAGATAGAATTCTATAACAACAAGGAAATCCTAGATCTAAATACCGCTAATGGATGGGATGACGTTCTTCTCCAACAGCTTGATCTTCGATCGTCAACGACTTCCTTGGATTCTTAGAATGATTTTTCTTGCTTCGTTGAGTGTGGCAAAGCTCCTAAAACTGATTGAATCCTTTGTTGTTCGCAAAATTGTAGAGTATAAAAATTGTATGTAATTTGGAGTCTAGAGGGGGTATTTATAGATGTAAGGGTTTACACAATTTCTTCTTGCAATAGGAATAGGCGCGCCGCTGCATACATTTTTCCTGTTGCGGCGCAACACAAAAATTAGAAATATTGGTTGAAACACGAGAGCTCTCCACCACGGCATACATTTTCCTCGCCACGGCGCGCATCGCCTTTCCTTTCTTCACATTTACCCCCTTACATATGTGCTTGCTCGTTATGTAAGGCTTACATATTTGTCTCATTTTGCCCGTAACTCATGATCTGAGCGCCGTAAGTGTTCCATCTTTGCGTATTTGCATTTTTCAACTCATTTTGACGCTAAAAATACCTAAAATATACCCGTGATTCCGAATTGATAGATTTATGAAAAATAGTCAAAATAAACAATAATAACAAATCTATTTGTAAACAATTAAGCGCAATAAATCACGAAATATTAGTGCTTTTCGAGCACTTATCAAGTGTATGATCATATTATATTTGTCTATGAATTTTAATATGAACATGAGCGGCTAATTTTATTATGGATGTTTAGTTTGTGTTGTCATGTTTGCTAGAATTATTTTTGATGAATGTTTTATTGATTTAATATAAATAAATTACTTTTTAATTAAGAGTATGTTTAGATATTTAATTATGAATTTTCATGGGCCAATTTGATATTCATAGTTAAGTTGAAAAATTTGAGATTATAGTTTTAGAAACGTCACCTTAATTTTATTCTGAAACACTTAATCAAAGCTTCAAATTAGTGACTTAGTCATAACATTAGTTTGATTGACATTTATTTCCTTGCGCATAATTTGATTGCTATTTGATATACTCGATCGTAGGATGTCAATTAGTTAATCAACAAAGAGAATTTACTCGACCGTAGGCACTCTCGTAATAAAAAGGAAAGCTGGTAAATATTGTTTATTTAGAACATTCATGTTATTTCACAATAATTTTTTGATGCAAGCATGACTAACTAAACTAAACGTCCATACATCCTCCATTGATTTTCAAATCTACTTGAATTGATTGTGAATTTGCGATTTTATTTTCGTTAATTATTCGTACCATTGATCTCGTTACAAAATCAAACTTCTTTTTACAGTTTTATTAGGTTTAGGACTCTAGTTACTTAGAGTTTTAGTTTCACTAGAACTCTATTTAATTAGTATTTAACTTGCTTTAGAACTTTATTTAGATTAAGAAAAAGGTTGTTTAGAACCACTGTAACCTTGAGAGACCGATCTCGGAGATTTGCTTGTCACTTTCTATGAGTGATTCGTACACTTGCGAGTATTACAATTTGCACATCACTACTCCAATGATACTATTGTTCCGCACCATTACGGAAGCAGATTCGGGTAGAATATGAACTTCCTCGGAATTTAAAAAAATTGATCTATTTTCATTTGATGTTTTGGCGTAAATTCTTTAACCCCTTGATACTCAATCAAATCCACTTTTTTGAGGATTGAATGCAATCCTATAGTCCCATATTTAGCAATTCCCGAACTCTCTCTTCTGTATTGAGGATCATCAAAATAAGCAAGAATACTATTTCTACGAAAAATACCATTTATCGGTATTTCAATAGAAATATTGGAACAAGGCATTATTTCCATTTCCGTCCCTCGTTCTTGAATCCATTGGAATGGAATGATGAATCTATTTCTTCGCCTCTTTGCCAATAAATCAGAATTCTTGTGCAGAATAGAAGGAAATAGGAGATTCGAATGACCTGTATATACGATTCGATTAAATTCTGAATAATTGGGACTACTGCTTTCTTTTTTATCAGAAAGACCCAAACGAAAGAATTTGTCTTTTCCTTGAGTATTATTGACTGTATTAAGGATAGAAATACTTTTTCCTTCCGCAGAAAAAAAATGAACGTTCGTTTGGTCTTGATCTTTGTGGAGTGAAAAAGGGACTACACTGGATCTGCACAAACCTCCTGATAATATCCATAAATGACTTGTTTTTAGTAAGAGATGTACGTTACTATATGTAAATTCGGCTGCATGGTATACATCGGCACTCCAGTGCATTTCTCCCTCAGCGTCAGAATAAATATGTTTTCGCACTTTTTCTTTAAAACTAAAAGCAGATGTTCCCGCGCGAATCTCAGCAATTACTTGCTCTGATTCTACATATTGATCATTTTGAACTAAAATAAAACTTTGGGGTGGAATAGTTACGTTATGTATAATATCTTCACTCTCAATAGTTACATATAAGTCTATATAACATAGAAAGGCGGGATGTCCATGGCGTGTACGTGTAGGATGAACCAAAACCTCATTGAATTTTATTTTTCCATTAGAAGGGGCTCGTACATGTTCTGCAGTACCCCCTGTGAATACTCCACCGGTATGAAAAGTTCTTAATGTTAGTTGAGTACCAGGCTCCCCAATAGATTGACCCGCAATAATACCTACAGCTTCTCCCAATTCGACCAAGTCGCCATGAGTAGGGCTCCGGCCATAACATAATCGGCAGATCCAAGACGCACTCTTACAAGTCAAGGGGGTTCGGATAGATATTGGTTGCGTTTGAAAGGTTATGAATCGATTGACAAGTCCAATCCCAATATCTTGATTTCGAATGGCAATACATCGCGGGCCTATATATATATTGTCTGCTAATACACGGCCAATCAATGTTTGGATAAAAATTCTTTCTGGCATCATCCCATTTCGATGACTCACAGAAATCCCTTCGGTGGTGCCACAATCTGTTCTACGTACAACAATGTGTTGAACTACTTCAACAAGTCTGCGTGTAAGATATCCAGCATCCGATGTTCGTACAGCAGTATCCACAACACCTTTGCGGGCCCCGTAACAAGAAATGATATATTCTGTTAAAGACAATCCTTCACGTAAATTGCTTTGAATAGGTAAATCAATCATTTGTCCTTGTGGATCCGACATTAATCCTCTCATACCTACTAATTGGTGTACTTGAGATGCATTTCCTCTAGCTCCCGAAAAGGACATCATATAGACTGGATTTAAAGGATCGGTCATCCTAAAATTAGGATTCATTTCTTGTCGCAAATATTCACTTGTAGCATACCATATCTCAATAGATTGTCGTAATTTTTCTACGGCGTGTACATTCCCATAATGGTGGTGTTTTTCAAAAATCAAACTTTGTTGTTCAGCATCTTGGACTAGCCATCTCTTAGAAGGTATTGTTAAAAGATCATCAATTCCTAATGAAATGGATGTAACAGTGGCTTGCCGGAACCCCAGAGTCTTTACTTGATCTAGGATGTGTGATGTATATGCCATTCCGAAGTGATCTACTAATCTACTAATTAGTCGTTTAATAGCCGTTCCATCTATCACTTTATTATGAAAGGCCAGATTGGCCCGTTCTGCCATAAGTACCTCCATATTGCGCTGAGTGAGGTTCAACAGTGGGTTTGAGTTAATGATTGGAAAACTTCCTTTTCTCGATCTTGATTCGCGTAGAAATTCAGGAGCCAAGGTCCCAGTTGAACTGAAGAGTCCTAAATTCACACTGGTGTCATAGAATTACTTAGCTTGGATACCATATGATTAGGGATTAGGTATCTACGAACAGGCCTGGCAAAAACCTTGTATAGCTTCTTCGATTTCCCGATAAAGCGAAATATGACCAACAGTGGTTCGAACGTATATACAAAGAATTTTTTTTTTTATACTTCGTACTATTAGATAGTGTCCATAAATCTCATGATAGGTACCCAAAGATTCATAGTGAACTTCGATGGGGGCTTCTCTTGAAGTAATAACGCGTTGATCTAGTCGCCACCGAAGCCACAAAGGACTATCTAAATGAATTCTTTTCTGCCGATAAGCTCCAATTGCATCATAGGAATTACAAAAAAAAGGTTCTTTCGTATACTTATAGTTATTATCGTCAATTTTTTCATTTTGATAATTACATGGTTTATACCTATTTGCACAAATGCCTCGGCGATTACCACTTGTTAATACATAGAGCCCCATAAGCATATCTTGAGTTGGTACGGAAATGGGATCCCCAATAGCTGGAGACAAGAGATTCGTATGAGAAAACATAAGTAAACGAGCCTCCGCTTGAGCCTCCAAAGATAAAGGTACATGAACAGCCATTTGATCTCCATCAAAGTCTGCATTGAAACCCTTACAAACTAATGGATGTAAACAAATAGCATACCCCTCTACCAAAATGGGTTGGAAAGCCTGTATACCTAATCTATGCAGAGTGGGAGCTCTATTCAGCAATACGGGATGCCCTTGCATAACTTCCTGAAGTATTTCCCATACAACCGGTTCTTTTTCGCGAATTTTACTCTTAGCAACTCCTATGTTCGAAGCAAAATGTTGTCTAATTAAACCACGAATTACAAATGTCTGGAAAAGCTCTATTGCTATTTCGCGAGGCAATCCACATCGATGTAATGAAAGGGAGGGACCCACGACAATGACAGAACGCCCCGAATAATCAACCCGTTTGCCAAGCAGAGTCTCACGAAATCTTCCCTCTTTGCCTTCAATTACATCCGAAAACGATTTATAAACCTTATTATGACCGTCCCTCATTGGTTGTCCGCGGATTCCATTATCAAGGAGTGTATCCACGGCTTCTTGTACCAATTTCTCCTGACACATTACTAATTCTCCTGGCGTAGATCTACTTGTTGTTAATAGATCGATAAGAGTATTGTTCCGATAAATAACTCTTCTATAGAGTTCATTAATATCCGAGCTCATTAGTTTCCCCCCATCTATCTGAATAATCGGTCTTAACTCGGGAGGAAGAACCGGTAATAGACATAAAACCATCCACTCCGGTTCTATATTTGTTCGAATAAAATGCTTAGCTAATTCCATGCGTCTAACCAAAAAATCCTTTCTTCTTCCAACCTTTCGATCTTCCCATTCATTACCCGTGGGCCCCTCTTCCCCTAATTCTTTCCATTCTACCATTGAAGAGTCTATAATAATTCGCAAATCCAGATCGGCTAATTGTTCTCGGATAGCACCTGCTCCAGTAGAAATTTCTCGATTTCGAAATGTATCGAAACCTTGGGTAGTAAAAAAAAGTGGGATGCTGTATTTCCAGGATTGGATTTCATATTCGAATAAACCACGTAATCGTAAGAAAGTTGGTTTTTTAGCCATGGGCCTAGCAAAAGAAAAATTTGGATAGGATCCTATCTCCCCCTTTCAAAATCGGACGTGAAAGTTTCCTCTCATCCGGCTAAAGTAGTTAGACCCCCAAAAGGTAAAGTAAGGGGGTTCCACTTTCAAATTCTATAAAAACCCCAACTACCCCTTACTCAAGTTCCCAAAAAAGATCAAGTAACATTTCATTGATTCATTCTTCTTTTTATTATTCGATTTTCTTAATTCTATATATACGAAATCAAATAAATGAAATGTGAAATTCTTGAGTAGTCTACTTCCCTTCGAACAATGAATCCCATTAAAAGGGAGTGCCTTAAAGTTCAGAAGGGATTTATTTGTCTATGTATCGTGCCATTCAATCTTTTAGGTCTCTACTTCACCTCGATGGTTATGTCACGATATCCTTAAAGTCTATATGCGATGGATAGACTCCTCCAACCATGGCATTTTTATTTGGACATAATTTCTTTCTAAAGGAAGAGGAATGGTTAATTTCACAAAAGCAAAAGAAAGAAGTCAAGTCTTTTTTTCACGAGGGATTTCTGTTATTGAATCGACCATAGACTAATTCCCTTTTTTTACTTGGGAGTATTGACCACACCCATAATTCTGAGTTTCATGTTACTCCTACCACGAGACATGTCAGATCCGGGGCATCCCAATTCGATTGAATGGGATGACAGTTTTTCGTTCTGAATTTGTAAAATTACAATTTTGATCAAATCACACATCGCAATATACTAGGCCCTCTAATTCTTTAAGAGGCTTATCTAAAAGATTCGCGATATAACTAGGAAGACGTTTGAAATACCATACATGGGTTACTGGGCGTGCCAGTTTGATGTATCCCATTTGATATCTTCGTATCCGAGAATCGACAAATTCGACCCCGCATTGTTCACAAAATTTTGGTTCTTCTTTTGCATCCCCGATTACTCGATAATTTCCACAAGCACAAATCCCACTTTTTATAGGTCCAAAAATTCTTTCACAAAATAATCCACCTTTTTCAGGTTTGTTGGTTTTGTAATGAAAGGTGTAGGGTTTTGTCACCTCTCCAATTACCTCTCCATTAGGTAGGATTTTTTTGACCCAAGCAGTTATTTGTTGAGGAGAAACTGACCCAATTCGAAGTTGTTGATGTTTATACCGATCGATCATAAAAGAAAAATTCGAATTCATTCCGATTAAGCGTCCTTCCTATTAATCTGGAAGTTCTTCTCAGACACAAGGAAATGATTCAATTCCAGAGCCAAAGATCGTAGTTCTCGAACGAGCAATCGAAAAGATTCTGGAGCATCCTCGGGTTTAGGTATTGTTCCTCCAATGATCGTAGTACCAAGTACCTCTTGGCGAGCTCTAATATGATCAGATTTATAAGTAAGCATCTCTTGTAAAATATGAGCAACACCAAATCCCTCTAGAGCCCAAACTTCCATTTCTCCCACCCGTTGCCCCCCTTGCTTGGCCCTTCCTCGAAGGGGTTGTTGTGTAACAAGTGCATAATGCCCGCTGGAACGTCCGTGTATTTTATCATCAACTTGATGAATTAATTTCAAGATATAAGGCTTTCCTATTATAACAGGTTGTTCAAAAGGAACCCCCGTTCTTCCATCAAATATTCTGCTTTTTCCCGGATATTCGGGTTCAAATACCCATGGATTCGCTGTTTGCCTACTGGCTTCATATAATTCAGAAAAGACTAGTTTTCTCGAAGCCTCTTGTTCATATCTCTCATCAAAGGGTGCTATTCGATAATGTCTATCTAGCAGACCCCCCGCTAACCCCAGCGAGCATTCAAATATCTGTCCTACATTCATTCGGGAAGGTACTCCTAACGGGTTGAAAACCATATCAACAGGTCTTCCATCTTGCAAATAAGGCATATCCTGTCTAGGTAAAATTTTGGAAATGATACCCTTATTTCCATGTCTTCCAGCTACTTTATCACCCACTTTTATTTCGCGTTTTTGTAAAATATATACACGAATCGTTTCTGGATTATAAATAGAACCCGCCTTTTTATGGATCCATCTCACATCAATAACTCGACCTCTACCACCTATAGGTAGTTTTAGACAAGTTTCCTTTGAAGTGGATACCTGAATACCAAGTATGGCTCGTAATAATCTATCTTCCGGAGCATACGATGATTCTTTCGCCACCTGAGGCGTTAATTTACCTACTAAAATATCGCCCGTCTCCACCCAAGATCCCAACATCACAATTCCGTTTTTGTCTAAATTTCGGAGTAAATGGGCTTCTAGATGTGGTATTTCATTAGTGATTCTTTCGGGACCGTGGTTTGTTACATGAGTCTGAATTTCATATTTCCGTATATGAAAAGAAGTATAAATATCCTCATATACCAGACGCTCATTAATGAGTACCGCATCCTCAAAATTGTAACCTTCCCATGGAATATAAGCTACTAATACGTTTTTTCCCAAAGCAAGTTCGCCGCCAACTGTAGCAGCACCATCCGCTAAAATTTGTCCTTTTTTAATACATTTACCTCGTGTAACTTGGGCTTTTTGATGTATACAAGTATTTTTGTTGGAACGCTGATATATAACTAATGGAGTGCTTAGAGTATAACCATTGCCCGATAAAATTATCTTGTAAATTTCATCGTTAATCTCGTGAATTACTAACTTATTTACACCGTTGATTCTTGAAAAATAAAATAACGGTCAAAAGTGGGTCTAACTATTTTTTTTTTAAACCTAAAACAACACCCTTCAAAAAACAAATACCCGTCCACTTCATCTGCTACTTGTTTAACAAGCACCAAGTAGCACGTTCAAGGACCGATAGAAATAAATAAAAAAGTAAAAATAAAATAAAATAACACAATTACTTTTAATTGAAAAATGTATAAGTTTATGTTAAAAGGTACTTTTATTTGGCATGCAATGACATTTGCTCCTAATTAGCACGTTGAAGAAGTGAGTTCAAATCCCGTTTGTTGCAAATGTGTGTGAAAAAAAAAATGTACTTTTAATTAATTTTGTAATTTTCTCAATAATTTTTAATAAAAATATGATTTTTCATAATCACAACTATATCATTTCCATGTTTTGAAAGATTAACACTACTATAAGAACACGTAACAACTAATAGGTGATACCTTAATCTCCAACAATGTACGAGATTAACTTTGAATGCTGAATACTTCTTGAATTACATCGAACATTTTTAACCTTAACTTAGAGAAAAAGGATTCAGTAAGCAACATTTGATTGCAAATTAATAAGAAAATCCATACCTAAAATCTTATGAATAAGAAAATTATAATTTTGCATAGTAGGAACACTTATTGGCACATCATATGAATGAGGAACTGAAAGCTAAATCATGTTCCCAAGGACACGCAGACGGGAAACAAGGGAAAGCAAACTATAAAATACAGATTCGCAACATCTAAACAGGAGACGAAAGGGAAGAATTAACCCTAGTTTACCATCCATCTCCTTGCCTACAAAACTAGCATGTGTTTTCAAACATATCAAGGTCGTCCCCTTTTAGTCTGATATTCTGATCTCGACCCCTAAAACGTCTTTCACTATCTCATACGTCACAAATGCAATTGAAATGGATGGGACTACCTGAAAGATAAAAGTAATAATATCAGTGTCATCACTATCAGGCATCAGCACAGATGTCCATAAAAGTTTATACAAGCAATGTCATCTCGTCTGTTCAGCTGAATAAATGTATTTATAAAAAAAGGTAATCCCATTTGTTAATCATTGATTGATGACTCTCAGGATTTTAAACAATTTGCAAATGTAGCTAACAAGCACCTAGTTTTAAGCTCTTTACTCAAGCCCACAACATATTTCATCTTGGAAAGTTTCAAAACAACTTATAGATGTAATGTTATATACAAGCATATCTCAAAATAATGAAAATAAAGGAAGGGGGAGGCATAACCAACCTTAACAGAATTGGGAACCAAACCCTTGTACAATGCTCCAAACCCCTCGTGTCGAACAGTTTTCCTAAAGGCATCAATCATGCCAGTATATTCAAGTGGAGCTTTACCCCTACCATCGCCAGTGACAACAGAAGCAGCATGGTTCCATCCCACCATCTGCATTCTTCGTCGGATAACATCAAGAGGGTAAGCAACAGTTTGCCCAACAGTTCCAGCAGCAGCACCACAAGCAAGCCGTGTTGTTACACCTAACTCATCATAATCATTGACAAGCCCTAATTGTTTATTTTTCACTAACCAATCCTTGAGAGATTCATACACAGCAAAGTTGAGACCAACATATGGAATCTGCAACAAACAAAGGAAAGGATAAGTTCACCACAGGCAGACAGAAAAAGTAAACCTTTGCGAGGTTACATCAAGAATTTAGTGACTCAAAATTGAAGTAAAAATCTTGACTATTTTGCGGGGAGAGAAAAATTAAGAATATGAGCTTAAAAAAAATTAGTTTTTTCTTTGAAAATTTTGTGTGTTAAAAGAGTCAAGTTCACAGGTTCATTCCAAAGTGCAGTGACTTCATAATAAAGAGTAAAATAGAAGCAATATAAAGATCACACCACAGAGACCCCACATGAGAAGGAAAACATTCACATGAGTTCACTACAGAAAAAAATCTTAGCTGTAGCAGGTGTACATGATCATAATACAACCCCGGTTCTAAAAGAATGCCGATAACTAAACTTTAACACAACACATATTTTTTATTTTTCTCCCACTTCTGTCCTCTAGGGGTCAAAAACATCTATTGGAAAAAAAGTATAGTTATTACCACTCCAATGACAGAAGGAAGCCAACCCTTGTATAAAGCCCTCGGACCTTCTTCTCTCAGAACAGTTGATAGAGCATGAAACATTCCCCTGTACTGATATGGAGACTTTTCTGTCTGCAAATATGCCAAGCAAAAGGTGAAATAATCTGGGGACCAAGTGTGAACTTAAATTCAATTTTTGTCATAAAAGAATCTAACAGAAAACACCTATGTAAAAATTCTATAACTGCCAATAAAATTGTATGGCACTTCCAAGAAAAGTATAGCTTCCCAGTAACTTCATCCATAAAAGATTTGATGGGCAGAAGAAACCTCATACAGTTTTCTTGAAGGGTTATTTCTTTGGAACAAAAGATTGAGGGGAACATAGGAAGTACCTGTACAGTTAACCTACCTCGTACCATATCCATTGGGTACGTGGCAGACATGGCAATAATTCCAGCACATGCTCCAGCTCCAAGACGTAACACAGGAGTGAGTTGGGCATCCTCTGCATTAAATAGGAGATGAGACTTAGAAACCCCCCACATTATACAACAGATTCATCTTTCATTTGCATAGCCAAAAAAAAAGGATTCGTCCTTCATTTCTAAATTTTTAAGACCAAAAGAAACAGCTTCTACATCATCATCATCATCAAAAATATTAACTACCTTGTAAAACCAACAATCATCACTAATCAAAGCAGGGGCAACCTGTCCTAAAAGATTATTTACATATCAAAAAAACATGACCATGCAAAAGGAATTCAAGTTCATTTCCTCACCTCTAGCTTACAAGAAGATTACAAAGATTGCTTATACCATTCAATAGTTGTAGAAGAGATTCAGAATGTCTGTGTTGGTAATCGATGAAAGACTTAAATAATATTTCATTTCCTTTAACCTTCATAGGAGTTAATTTTAAGAAATAGAGATTTTCCATGATTATGATACTAGACTATAATGATACTGGTGGGCCATCAAAGACTTGAAATCAAAGCAACTGCTAAAACATCAGGGAAGTAGCAAGCAGTTAAGATCTTATGTACTAAACCCTCTCATACTAACACAGAAACAGAGTCATCCAATTCTATTTGAACAGACAGCCTGAAAATTAAACATTTGTTTTAACATTTACAAGGGAACATTCCAATAAATATTTAATAAATCTCAAATGAAGGAGAGATAAAATCAAAGACACTAAAAGAGTTTTCAATCTTCTTAATAGAAAACGTAAATAAAACATGAAGAGAGCAAATGACAGTAAATCTAGACATACCATTGCCAGTTTGTTGTTGATACAGATAAAGTATTCCCCTGTCATAAAGATAGCAAGACACCTTAACTAAAAGGGAAAATTAAATGAAAAAAAAGGCTACATTTGTAAGCCATTATAAATGTAGAGATAGAGCAATCTAGTGATATACATGGGAAAAGATGACTAGCAACTTTATATTTTGCACCAAAGCCTAAACCTACTACACTGGTGGCAACATCAATCACTGCCTAACACAACTAAACAAAGCATGCATGAACTGAGAAAAAATCTGTTTTCGATAAATGAATAACATAAATAGAAAAAGATTGGTTGACAAACGCATCTATTAGTTCTAATACTAATCACTAATCAAAAGAATCAGTCGCATACTTTATAAATCAATGTGAATCCAGTTCTACATAGAAAATTGAAAATTTAAGTTGCCATACATGACAAAACATGCTGAAACAAATGCCATAATCCTGCCGGATCATACAGTTTCACAAACCAGCAGCTTCAGTTATTGAAAAACATAATATATACCATTTCCTAAGGAATATTCCTTGAGAACTTAATAACAAATACAAAACTTTTAGTTTGAAGATACATACTTAGAAGCTTGTTCGTAGCTGAAGAACTTAACGGCTGAATTTGGAACAATACGTGCACAATTAGCACCATTTCCTTTAAATAATCCACGAAATCCCTCAGTTCTCCAAATGAATTTCAATCCTTGAATGGTTCCATTATATTTTATATTATGGGGATTCTGGACCTAGAAGGCAATGAATAAGAGAATACGATGAGAACGTGACATGAATCCATCAAAATTTTCATTTTGCATGTAAATGTATCATGATACATCTAATCATGCCCAAAAAAATTCATTAGAACATTTTAATAGCACTTACAATTAAAGAACATACAACAAATATTTGAAGAACAAACCTGTAGTAATATTTTCAACCGTTCCAAAGGAGCAACAGCGGTGCGTGACCTGCATAACCATTGATGAAAATGCTCAAGAAATAAACTCAATAGTTACCTTGAATCACCAAGGGAAGCACGCTTAAACAAGGGAGGAAAGGCACATTAGCAATATATTAAATTGACAATTGTAAGTAGCAACCACCACATTAACGAGCTAAGTGTAAAGAAATTAACTTACACTAAAATGCTTTAACTGGACACTTAAATCACATTTAAGAAGACAACCAAAAACGATAGAAATAAAGTTATTCATCCCCTTCCCCACACCAAAAATGGGTGCATATAATAAATATATCCATGAAGATATCGATTTAACTAAAATATATATCCGGTACATTATAAATAACTCATTTATGTAGATGATATGATATTTCTATCTATATCACCCATTCATCCCGGCAGATCTTTCTTTTCTAATAGTCAATCCAAGCCCACATTAAAACGAAAATAAATATAAAAATGGTTTGTTTACTCCAAAATGACAAAGGTAAAAGATTTAGCTCTGAAAATATTATCTTACAGCTTCTTATAGCCCAATGAACATGGAAGATGAAAACTTTACAAGAAACTACCACCCAGAGAAGCAAAGCACGTTGAAGATGAATGCCAAAAAGTTATGAAATCGAATATTAAAGACGCAATTCAAGTTCCAAAACAACATAATGATCATATTCAAACTTTTGCTTCAATTGGCTGTTTTAATATTCAACCCCAATGAACATGGAAGATGAAATTACCACCCAGAGAAGCAAAACACGTTGAAGATGAATGCCAAAAAGTTATGAAATCGAATATTAAAGATGCAATTCAAAGTTCCAAAACAACATAACGATCATATTCAAACTTTTGCTTCAATTGGCTGTTTTAATATTCAACCACTCAACAAAAAAATAGAGCATAATTTTCATTTAATTTCATAATACTTCGTTTAATACAATTATACAACATCATTCGTCGTACACAAAAAAATATACGTATGTAAACATCAAAAGCTAAATAAAAAGAGAGCAAAATAAATAACTAAAAAAATCAGTAAAAAAAGCTTGACAATATATATCATCTATTGGCCAAACAAAATAGCGAGAAATGAAGACTCACACTCCTCCAGCGGCACCACCAGCAACTAGAGACTTGCAAATACTAAGAACAGCATAGCTAGGAGCCTTCGCCACTCCGTCTCTAGCTCTAGCCAGCTTAGCTTCCTCGGCTATATTGACAATGGTGGAGACAGCAGATTCGCTTGGTTTGACATCCTCCGAGGCCATTTTAATGCAGGCGATACACTTGCCGCAACTCTAGTTCGATAGATAATTCAATTTGAGACAGCCGGCGATCGATCTGTGATCTTGGAAATCCCCGATGCCTACGGGAAAATGAGCCTCTGGTCCATTTCTACTCAAACAGTGGGTTTGGTGACAGCTCTAAAGGTCGAGGCTCAATGAAAGCGAGGGATAAACTGCGAGACATTGTTTGGTGAATCTGGAGTGAAATTTTTGAGAAAAAGAGGGGTTGTAATATGAAATTAAAAATATGGCTTAGGATTTCTTTCTCCACTTATTTTTAAATCTAATATCTATACTTTATTTAAAATTATTAATATAAATAGTGTTTTAACCCTTAAATTAATATTATATATCTTGAATTTGATAAAAATAAATATATAATTTTACTCTAAATATATGTATATATATTTCCCCTCGTAATCTATGACGTAAACTTACAGGGTGCAAAGTAAACGTGTACAAAAATGGACTAAACTAATTTAAATCAAACAATTGATCCGAATTAAACTAGATTAAATAATTTTAAAGTGATATGATTTTGTTTAGTGTGTATTTTTTTAAACTATTTTATAAATAAATTGATGCAGTTATATGGATTTTTAAATCACTTAAACCTTGACTTATAATATATAAAAATTTATTATATTATATTTTTTAAAAAAATCAAAGAATATATATAAATTATATTATTATTTCAAATTTTCAGCTCTTTAATTTCAAAACAAATACAACCCTAACTAAAATTTTCTTCTCTTCTCTGAGTTCTAGCCGCCAGTCTCCTCCCTGCCACCAACTCCCACACCCAAATCTCCACTGATGTCCGCCGCCGCTGTCCATAATCCATATCACAGAACTGAATGGTATGTTTCTTACCTATTCCTTCCTAGATGGTATCTCGAAAAAATTACTTTAAAGTAACAAAAAGAAGATCACAGTTATATTGACTCTACAACCTATAGCTATGCACTGTGTTAAACATCTATTTTTTCGTTCCCGAAGTTCTTGCCTCTTTTGCTTCAGCTCAATTAAGTTTTTCAATTTTTTTTCTATTTGATGACGAAATAGAAGCATAATAGTATATTTAATTAATTTTTCACAATTTGCTGTGCGTTGTCGTTTTGAACTTGGTTTAGTAATATTACATTTTTATCATTCCTTCTCTATCTAATTTTTTTTCAATATTATTAAAAATAATACTTTCTTCTTTTACCTCCTACTCAAACCTACCTTTGTTATATATCAGAATAACAATGTTATATATCAGAGTAACAAGTACTAACAAGTACGTAATAAATTTTTAGAACATTTTCATTCTATTAGTTACTGAGAATTTGAAGAAATAAAGATAAAATTTAGACATTTTCATTTGAATAAATTTAATATGCTTTTGAATCTGTATATTATTTTTTAATTTTTGCTAAGTTAAAATGTTTTACTTATTTAAATTTATATACTCTGTTTTGTCTAATAAAAACAAAGTATTTCAATTCATTATCATATATTTTATTTACTAAGACGTATGTAACTAAGTTATGTAAATTGTGTTACATACTCATGCAATTTACATACCAGAGATCATGTATGTAAAATGTGTTACATACTCATAAATGAGTATATAACATGTTTATATATCAGAGTGTAACATGTATGTAACAAACTCTCAGAACATCTTTATTCTTAATTCTATGAGTATGTTATACAGTTTATATATTAGAGATTATGTTTAAAAATTTTAATTTTTAATCAAAATATAAACTATTTAGGTAAATTACTCCATTTTTTTTCCTTTAATTTTGTCATCAGAATGATCTGATTTAATGCTTTTGAGCTAAAGGAAACTAATTAAGATTATTTTTTGAAATGTAGGTCGGAGCTTCAGTTATGAATCAATTATTGGAACTGCATCAAGGTCCCTGAAAATTAAACACAAGCCATCCCACCAAAATTAGAATAAAAAGAATAGAAAACTGATGAATCTGCTTCAAGGTCCCTGATGAATGAAAAGAATATAATATAATAACTATTTTTTCTTGTAGTTGCTATTTTATGAAGGCATCACCATTAATATGAAATTGTGTGAATTTGAACTATTTATTTTCTTAATTATTAATATGAAATTGTGTGAATTTTTAATTTTTATCATTTTAGAATTTAGATTATAATTGCTTTGAATTTTCCAAGAATTAATATATTGTTGTATTTTGCAATAAAATTTGTGAAAATATTTAGTTCAATGATTATTTTTGAAATGTTATATAATTTATATTTGTAGCATATATAAATTAATTTGGTTAAATTTAAATATATTTTTTTTGCGTTAATTTCAAGTTTTAATTAGAGAAAAAAAACAATTTTAAAAAAATGAAGATCGTGAAAAGTAGTTCACTAAATTGAATTGGATCGTTTGATTATAATAGTTTTATTAGTCAAATAGTTTGATTTAATTTAATTAAAGTAATATGTTGAGTTCAATTTGATTATTTATTTTGTTAAAAATGGTTAGATTCAAACTATGACACCCTTAGATTATGAAAAAAATAATTTAATCTCTCTTTTTTGACTAATATTATTTTAATATAGATATTTTGTTTATATATTTTATACACATAGCTTAGATTTTTTTAAAATGAATTAAAATAGCTGAATTTTTTTTTAAATACATAAATTAAATTATTTATTTATTTTATTTTTATTTATGTTAACGACTTTTTTTTTTAATTATTTAATTTTTTGCTAATTCAATTAGAGATATTATTTGATTGATCTGAATTCCTTCCCATACTAACGAGATTTGACTTACGATAACTAGGAATGGGAGCAACAACGGGCTGGGACCGTTATATACTAATTATAACTGTATTGCATTAATTTTAGGTAAAATTTGGTAAAAATAGTTGGTTATAAATGAGTAACAATTTTTCCACACAATTTAACCAAATTTTTTATTTTTAATATTTATTTCAAGTAATATTTAATTTTTTAAAAAAATTAAAATATAAACATAATATTTACTTTATTACATTATTTAAAATATTAACATTAATTTTCATTCTTTAGCTATTTAGTATACATTTTTAAATAAAATAAAAAATATATATGTAAAAATAAACAAAATTTAATCTAAATATTTAAAATGTTGTATGTTCTAACATTAAAAATATTTTTTATATAGTTATATGTAGAAAAAAATATAATATTAATATATTTTTAATTTTAATTAATTACAATTTTAATATTATAATAATCACTTCTATCTCATGCCCAAAAAAAAAAAATCATCAAATTTTTTACGAGATAATTACTGTTTTTGTTATCCATATTTAAAATGAACATCCTAACCACAACACTTTGACATCTCTTTCAAGAGATATATAGACTTTTCATTTAAATTTTTCTTCCCCTTTATTTAGTAATTTCAGCAAGCAAAATATCTAATTACATTGTTATAAAAAATAAAATCTAATTACATTTTGGAAATAACGTCTCCTTGACCAATTGCCATTATCGACCTTATGGTCAATTGAGCACCATCCTCTCATACTAACTCCGATCAAAACTAGTGGATATCATATCATGTAAGAAAAACAAGAGAAATAAAACGGACAAAACTGTTTGGAAAAATGGACGGCCATAGCCAATAGGATGAGTAACGTCTATATATAAATAAGTTCAATCCCCTAAAAGATTCTTCATGTGCTCTTCCTCAGTCCTCACTCTCTCCCTCAGTTTACCCGTAAAAAATGGTCCAATAAATACAAAACAAATATAGAAACTCTTTCTCTATGATTTTCTAGGTGCTATGTAGAAGAGAGAGTTAAAGAGAGATGACAAGTTACTCGTAAAAATTGGCGACTTCGTCACCTGGTGTGATCTGTGCCCTTATTTTATCTGTTGGGTCCTACTTGCTTTTCTCAACTTTGTCTGTATCTTTCTCTGCCTGCTGGTGTCAAAGTACAGTGTCCGAAGCTTTGACCTTGATTGCAGGTATACATATAACTTGGTGGTGCTTAATTCAACTCTGTCGCTTTAACAATTGAACTTCTCAGCTCTGAATTATATTCGTTGCGAATGGTCTGTGGTTTGGGAAAAAAAAATTACAACCTTTGTCCAACAAAAGTATGCTCTGTTTTCCTGTATTTTCTCTTGAATTTTTCTGGGGGCTAAGTGGAGCAAAGTACGGGGCAAATTAGTCTTCTTTCTAGGTAACTTGAATTATAATGCTACAAAACGGATCTCTTATTGCTCTAGTTATTCATATTTAGACTTTTTTTGTTTTCTTCTTTGGAAATGTCCTTTTCAATGTTTCTGTTCGATCTTCCTTTGGCAACTTTGCCAAGTTCGTTTCTCACCCGGGTTTGATTTAATTTTCTATTTTTTTCTCATGTTTTTGTTTGCAGTACTAACCATTTTGTTTTTTTTTTTATTTCAATCTAAAGTCGGCAAGAGCTTCAGCTTCGAGCAACTTCAGATAAATTGCAGTCCGATTCAAAATTGACCTAAACCTTTTGTTACGTTATTTCTATCTTTCTTGAATTTTTTTTTTTTTTGGAGATATGAAATCTTGATTTTCGGGATAACATGTTTACCGAATAATTTTTTTTTGAAAATCGACTCCAGTAGTTGACTCCCGTAGAAGAAGAAGAAGAAAAAAAAAAAGTAATATGAAAGCCGCAAAGTTTCTTTTTACACTTGTGCTTTGGTATTGGTTCTCGTAGTCAGTGAAGTTGCTTTTCAACTTGCTTTTGGAAATTAGAATTCGAGATTGGTTTAGTTCTTTTCCTCTACTTTCTCCTCCAATTTTCTCCATTGGTTTGACCCAAAAAAAAAAATCTCCCTTGAAGTTCTTTTTTACGCTTCTCTCGTGCTTATTTATTCCGCAAAACTCTGATCAGCATCCAAATCTTAGGAGTCATGCTATTTATTTTTTGCATTTTCTAATGAATAAACAAACATTGGTTAAAAGAGTTATAGGGAAAAATTGGTATACACATAGTTTGTGTCCATCCTTATTGATCATAGTCACTCTAAAATTTAACTTTCACTCTTATACAGTAGTCAAGAACCTTATTTGCTTAGTTATCAACTTTGTACTTACTGTTCAAATTATGATTCTGCTGTAGTTATAATTGATACTGGAGAAGATGCATGAATTCAACTGGGATAAATTCATAGAGGAATTTGAAGGAATGACAAAGGATGCTGAGAGTGTTCAGAGAGAGACCTTGAAGAAGATTTTGGAAGAAAATGGGACAGCAGAGTACTTGCAGAATTTAGGCCTCAGTGGAAGAACTGACCCAGAAAGTTTCAAGACATGTGTTCCTCTTGTCAGTCACAGAGAATTGGAAACTTATATACAGAGAATTGCAGATGGGGAAGCCTACGCTATTCTCACTGGAAAACCAATCACTACCATCTCATTAAGGCATTTATAAATCTTTTAATGGATTGAATGAATTATCGTATTTTCACTGTAAATAAAATATTAAGATTATGCAAAACACGGTAATATGCAGTTCTGGCACTACTCAAGGAAAGCCCAAGTTCGTACCGTTCAATGAGGATTTGGTGGAATCTACCATGCAGATTTATAAGACTTCTTTTGCCTTTAGGAACAGGTATGCAACTTTTCTTACTTTCTGTGTTTGCTGTGATTCAATTCCTTGTTCAATTACTTTTATGCTGATGTGAAATGGATTCTCTCTTTGTTCAGAGAATTTCCTATAAGGAATGGAAAGGCCTTACAGTTTATTTACAGCAGCAAGCAATTTGAAACAAAAGGGGGACTGGCTGCTAGAACTGCTACGACTAATGTATATCGTAGTTCACAATTTAAAAATACGATGAAGGCAATTCAATCTCAGTGTTGCAGCCCTGATGAAGTTATATTTGGTCCCGATTTTCATCAGTCTCTTTACTGCCATCTCTTGTGTGGGTTAATCTTTAGAGATGAAGTTCAATTAGTGTCATCCACATTTGCACATAGCATAGTTCATGCTTTTAGAACTTTTGAACAAATATGGGAACAACTATGTAATGACATTCGAGACGGTGTTATTAGCAGCCGGGTTACTATCCCGAGTATCCGAGTAGCTATGTCCAAGTTGCTCAAGCCAAATCCTGAATTGGCAGACCTTATTCATGAAAAATGTTCGTCATTGAGTAACTGGTATGGTTTAATACCAGCAATTTTTCCTAATGTGAAGTACATTTATGGGATAATGACAGGTTCAATGGAGCCTTATTTGAAAAAATTGAGGCATTATGCTGGTGCTATCCCTTTATTGACTGCTGATTATGGAGCTTCTGAGGGTTGGATTGGAGCTAATGTGAATCCAAAACTGCCTCCAGAGTTGGCCACTTATGTTGTGCTTCCCAATATTGGATATTTTGAGTTTATTCCCTTGAAGGAAAATAAATTAGAACAGGAGCAGAATAACAAGGACTCCACTTTTCTCTTTGTGGAGTCCAAACCATTAGGACTTACTGAAGTCAAGGTTGGCGAGGAGTACGAGATCATTATCACCAATTTTGCAGGTACTTATAATTTACAATTTTACATGCTTGTAATTTTGTTTGAATTTCCTCATAAGCGCTTACCATGTGATTTCTGGAGGTATACGCAGTAGCTTCTTAGTACCTTCACAGGCTATCAAATTCTTAATATATACATATTTTTTTTATAACTATTATTTTAACTTTTCTATACTGTTGTTTTTCAAGTTAAGATTCTTCTTCCAGTTGTAAACATGAATGAACCAGCTGGCTAAGACACATAAATTTTCTTTTTTGGTCGCATAAGAATCATAAGTGTTCGGATAACATAATAATAATAATAATTAGTGACAGACATTTATATTATTGGTGTAGTCGTCCAAGTCGTATATTTTTTTATTAATCCTATGATGATGTAGACTACATATTTAATGTCCACTGTGTGTTGCATAGCAATAGACAACACGACATTCTACGTAACTATTGTTTATTTTGATCAGATTCTATGTAAGAATTGTTGCATAGTTTATTTTTCCGTGTTTACTTGAACAATCTTCCCATTGCAGAATATATTTTTTACCCTGTCAAGCAAGAACACCTTTTGGTTTCCATATCAATTTTTTTTTTTAATATTATTCTTGTTTCTTTAATTATCTCTATTTGTTAGTTGGTATATGTCTTTCTCTCATGTTTTCTATTTTTTATTTATTGCAAAGAACTTCGTTCAAATGAAAGTAAGAATACAAGTGAATTGAAACAACCAAATCCGAGAAACGTCTATTAATATTGTGAACACAGGACCTCTAGTCTCATGGGAACCACGTGCTTGTCTGCTAGCTTTTAATTGTCGTGTCGAGACTTGAGGCTAAACTATACCATCAAAGTATAAGAGTAAATATCACAGGAAAAAATTAAAGGCTTCTATTATATTTTATGATCTTTTTTTTTTCCTCGTACAGGTTTGTACCGTTATAGACTAGGGGATGTGGTGAAGGTTATGGGGTTTCATAACTCAACCCCTGAGCTTAAATTCATCTGCCGAAGAAATCTTCTGCTTACCATCAACATTGACAAGAACACAGAGAAAGATTTACAGCTAGCCGTGGAAGTTGCTTCGAAGCTGCTATCTAGTGAAAAATTAGAAGTTGTTGATTTTACAAGTTATGGGAATCTAGCAACAGACCCTGGTCATTATGTTATATTCTGGGAATTGAGTGGTGATGCCAGTGAGGAGGTTCTTAGTGAATGCTGCAACTGTTTGGATCTATCTTTTGTAGATGCGGGTTATGTTGGTTCTCGTAAGGTCAATTCCATAGGTGCACTTGAGCTTCGCATCCTTCGTAGGGGAACCTTCCAGAAAATTCTAGATCATTACCTTGCATTAGGAGCTGCTGTGAGCCAGTTTAAAACTCCTAGGTGTATAGGGCCAATGAATCATATGGTTTTGCAAATTTTGTGTAACAATGTTCTTAAGAGCTACTTCAGCTCTGCTTTTAAGTGAATATATAAATCATGTCTCTTTATTTTTATCAACCATTGGTTGTCTCTGCTTTTAAGTGAATAGATAAATCATATATCTTTTATTTTTATCCAAACATTAGTTTCTTATTCATCAATGGTTTGGATCTCATAAAGTTGGTAACATTTTCTTATGGTGCTATTGGATTTCGTCAAAGGCTCTCCTAAGTTTTTGGGAACAAGTTTGCCTTTTTAAAATAGAAAATTCTTAAGATCTCTAAAAATATAGAATTGTTCAAACTTTACAAAAAAAAAATCAAGTTCTTGAAAAAGGGAAAATTATTTAAACTTTTTAAAAATAGAAAATTATTCAAAACTTTCTAAAAATAGTAGTTTTTGAAAATTTTCAAAAAAAAATAGTAATTTTTTAAAACTTTACAAAAATAATACATTTTACAAACATAATAAATTTTCAAAAAGTTGTATTTATCAAAAAATTTCTTACAGTAACCATTTTAAATTTTTTTTTTAAATACTAAATTTGCATAAACTTTTTAAAGATAGTGATTTTCCAAAGTTTTCCAAAAATAATAATTTTCAATACTTTACAAAATTAGTAATTATTCAAAACATTTCAAAAATAGTAATTTTTTAAAACTTACTAAAAAAACTAATTTTTCAAGACTTTAAAAGAAAATAATAATCTTTCAAGACTTTAAAAAATAATAATCTTTCAAGACTTTAAAAAAATAATAAAAATCTTTCAAAAATTAATTATTCAACACATTCCAAAAATAATAATTTTTTTAAAACATAATAAAAAAAAACTAATTTTTCAAGACTTAAAAAAAATAAAAATCTTTCAAGACTTTAAAAAAATAATAATCTTTCATAACTTTTCAAAAATAATAATTTTTCCAAAATTTTCCAACTCAGTCACTTGAAATAAAAACCAAGGCTATAAAATTGAAAGAACAAAAAAAAATTAATTCAAGCAAATATTCAACATTTTTTTTTTTGTTCAAGAAATTACTATTCTCATTCATCATTATATATGTAGTTTTTTTTTTTTAATTATAAAAAGAAAACACATAAATATAAAAGTATTTTTTATTTAGATAGTACCACCAAAAGAGGAAAAGAAAACTATGTATAATAAGTAATAAACAAATAAAATGTAAAAGTGTGGAACTAGCATGTACGTTGTTAATGAGATAAGGAAATTGTTTTCTAAATCATTAAAAAAATAAATAAAATTTTGTGAAAATACAATAATATAAAGAGATTAAAATGAAAAAAAAAAAAAAACATTCATGTTCAAAATAGCAAGAAAGGAACCCCACTTTTTCTTACAAACAAATCAAAGCTATCCCAACCTAAATTTGCTTAGCAGCAACCATACTCGAGCCACCTAAACAACTCACCAATGCAACCTCGCAAAACATCATTAACAACCGCTGCTCACGACTGCCCCACCTGATGATAATCTCCTCTCTCCCCATACCACAACCATTTATTGTGAGTTTTCCTTTATTTTTTGTATTTTTTATGTAAGTTATTTATTTAAAATTTTGTTTTATACCTTTGTATTGAAGAAATTTTTTAAATATATTATATCTTTATTAGTATATAAATATGTTAAAACATTTAATTTTATTTAAATATATTGTATTTATTTGCTTATATGAATGCGAAATTTTTATGATAAATAATTATAGGTTATCGTTAGATGTACATTAGTTAATTTAAATATAAAAATATATATAAGAAAAACAAAGAATGTGAAATATATATATATATATATATATATATATGATCAATAATCTTATTTATTACCTAATTTTTTATATAACTATTTCCTGATTGTGGAGATTTAAAAAAGATATTAGAGAGAAAATAAGATAAATCTATTACTTAATTTGAATTCCTTACAAATTGGTGGTTTAAAAACTTAAGAATTGTGTCATAAGTAAGATTTAATTGCAATTGTCAATTATTATAATCTGCATTAATTACACTACACGTAGGGCTACTTGTGTTGAAGTTTTCTACAATTTTGAACATGTGTTTATTAATAAATTTTTAAAAATAACAATTTTTAAAACTTACTAAAAATAAAAATTTTAAAATTTTATAAAAATAGTAATTTTTCAAATAATTCTCAAAATAGTAATTTTCTAAAACTTCCAAAAAATTGTAATTTTAAAACGTTATAAAAGTGTAATTTTTCAAAACTTACTTACAATAGTAATTTTTCATTACTTAAAAATATTCAATAATAGTAAATTTTTAAATTTTCTGAGAATAGTATTTTTTTTTAATTTCTAAAAGAATTAAAGTTTTTAAAATAGTAGTTTTTTAATCCTTCCTAAAATATTAATTTTCTATAATTTTTTAAACATAGCATTTATTCAAAAATTTCTTAAAATAACAATTTTTTAAAATTTTCATAAAATAGTAATTTTACAATTATTTCAAAAAAATAAAATTCTTTTTAAAACTTTCTAAAAATAGTAATTTTTGAAAATTTTTCAAAAAAAAAAAGAAAGTAATTTTCCAAAACTTTACAAAAATAGTACATTTTCAACACTTTAAAAAACACAATAAATTTTCAAAACTTTCAAAAAGTAGTACTTATCAAAAACTTTCTTAACGTAATCATTTTTTAAAAAATATTAAATTTTAAAACTTCAAAAAAAAAAAAAAAAGTTTTGAATCAAAACTTTCTGAAAATAGTAACCTTTCAAAAGCTTCCTAAAAATATAATTTTTTTAAAAAATTTACTAAAAATTCAAAAGATTTTAAAAACAATAATTTTTCAAAATTTTCTAAAAGTAATAACTATTCAAAAGTTTCTAAAAGTAACAACTTTTAAAAAATTTCCAAAAATAGTCATCTTTCAAAATCAAAACTTCATAAAAACAATAATTTTCCAAAACTTTAAAAATTGATTTTTCAAAAAATAATTAAAAATAGTAATTTCTAAAAACTTTTAATTTTACAAAAAAAATTTAAACTAGTAGTTTTTCAAAACTTTGTAAAAACAATTATTTTCCAAAACTTTGCAAAAATAGTGATTTTTAAAAATTTGAAAAATAGAAATCGTCCAAGACTTTCAAAAAAATATTAATTTTTTCAAACTTTCTAAAAATAATAATTTTACAAAATAGTAATTTTCAAAAAATAGTATTTTTTTTCAAACATTTCTTAAACTTTCTTAAAATAGTAATTTTTCATATACTAATGTATTATAAAGGTTTTTGATGCTTTTTGTTTACAAGAAGCAAAAGAAACAATGCATGATTGGAAGTTTTAGATGAATAATAACTTTTCTTAGACTTAGAAATATAAAATTTGTAATATATAATTGATAAAGCAACAATACAAATAACATGCAGTTAAAATAGATATTGTATAACGTAAAATTCTATTGAAACAATTTAAAATATCAAAGACCACTTGAATTATTGTAGCTCATTGGTGTAATATAAAATATTTGCCCATTTTTATGTAGTTCTATTATAATCTTAATGAATTATTAGTGGTTTTTATTTATTGACTTTTGTTTTTTCATAATAATTGAATTTAAATTTGATATCTCGTTGATAAATATAATTTAAGATAAATAATGCGGCATTTTAGTTGGAGTGGTAAAATAATTTATTAATTATATATGCGATAATGAAAAGAGAATCAATGAAACAAAACTATCCAACAAGTAAAAAAATTATTAGTATTGTTACACATTCAATAGTTTTTTTAGATTTATAAGGAATAATTAACTACATCCGTTATGTATGAAAAATAATTACTAATAAGTCTTAAAGCAATAATCTAGATAATGATATCACTATAATTAATAAGCTCACAAATTAATATTTATGAATGTTTGTAATTAAATAAAAAAGTTGGATAAAATTGTCCAAAGTTTATTTGTATCTATATAGTAGCAATAAGATTTCTATAAAAAGAATATTAATTGAAACTTTCAAAAAATATAAAGTTTTCAAACTTTTGAAAAATAGAAAGAAAAAAAATAAAAAACTTGAAGACTTTAAAACTAGAGAATGCTTAAGAAAGCATGTTTAAAAAACTTGAAAGCATGCTTCAAGAATTCAAAAGGGTTGTAAAATTCCTAGTTATGGAAGAACTATTCTGTTCTATTTATTTAAAGGATTCTACTATATTAGATCAAATCAAAAACCACAAGTGCAAGGAGACATACAATCTAATTGCATTTCTTTGATCAATATGTAATGCAATTAACTGAAGAAAAAAAAATAATTACAAATAGACATAGTGTCACTCCATGTTTAGCAAACAATTGTTAAATCAATGTACATTTTAAATTTATAAATACATCAATTAAACCAAACTTTATCAAAAGTACGCTAGAAAGTCAAAAAACCATGTCACACATATTTGTTAAATTTCATATAATAAACCACGCACCAATCACTAACACAAGTGATGAAACATATGACCAATATAGACACAAGTGCTTCCTCATTTTAAAATAAAATGAACATGAGGGAAACACAAAACGTACTTTAGGCAATGAAGTCACATTTGCAACTACTACATGAACAACAAGGCTCAGGCTTGCTACCATGCCTGAAGCTACATAATTTTATTATAAATGACAAGCTCACAAATACAATTTCCAATAAACACACGTGAAAGCATAACTTAAGAGGGAAAAACAAAATTAACCTGCATTTTAAAGGCTAAAGATCTGATTATTCAGCTTCGGTAAAACAGTAGTGCAAAGCCGTACAACAACAGGGTCTTCTACATCCATACCATCTAACTGAAAGCATCACATGAGAACATCTACTGAACAGATCATAATTGATGTTTATTTCCTTTACAAAAGAAAAACTACTTACCTGGAAAGCCTTCAATGATAATCTTCAAAGAGAAGTCCATCAAATGAAGAGAGCAAAATGCAGCTCTATGATATAGGAAGAACATACTTCCAGTCAAAAGCTAGAACATGAGAACATTTGGCACATTGTATTGGAAATTTACATAATCATTCGACTTATCTCCATCAGAAGGCATAAAACGTCAACTTCTATTTTTGACAGATGCTGGCCAGCCATATTACACCTTCTCAAAAACCATCCACAAGAACTCCATCATTTAAAATCGCAATATCTGCACTAGTCAAAGATAAAATGTATGAATAGATGGAATATAATCAGATTTGCACACCTACTTGCAGGGGGAACACGAAATAATCCTAAAAAGAGGTGTCTGATCGTCCTAGGTCAGATGTAGAGTAACCGCACCAGTAATTTGAAAACTGAATGAAAAATAATCAGCATTCTTGAAAATTAGCATGTCAATAACTATATACTTACCATGTATGACTTGAGAAAGATAGCCAACAGATAAAACAGAAATATCAGACCATACTGTTAACTGGCCACAATCTTCTCGACCGATGACAATCTCTTCGTCTGATTTACCACACGTACCTTCCTCTTGCTTTGACCATCGCATTTCTCTCTCCATGGATCCATCTACATCTTGCTTTCTCTCTCTTTTTCTTGAACGATTTCAGCCCTCAATATGTGGAGGCGGTAAAAAGTATAAAAGATTAATGGTAAGGTAAAAAAACCCTAGAAAGTCCAGAATCCAAAATATTCAAGTAGTTGAATAAGCACAAAGAGAGATTAATCGGCGAGTGAAGGAAGAGAAAACACCTAAATAAGTACCATTGTATGGCTCTCTGAAATACCATTGTATGCGAAAAATAGAGAAGACAGAGAATGGTTGCACTGAGCAAGACCAGTTTCGCGTAACCACTCTGCTCTGATTTTCTGCTCGTCTCTGGTTCTGAGAAAGGAGAGGGATGCCGCGTAAAATATATGACCGTATTTCCTTTTTATACATATTTTGGTAGCGTTGAAAATACGCGAACCTGAAAAGAGCAATTTCGCCATTTTACATGTTCGTCCCTCAATGTTTTGGGCCATATCTATATCGCATGGTCCATTACTTTAAAAATTTTAATTACTAAGCCCATTTGGGGTTGGCATATAATTTAATTAGTATTGAATTTTAATTTAATTAAGAGTATATCATTATTATTATTATTATTATTTGTATGAATATCCTTTACGATAATTTTAATTATTAAAATAATAATAATTTAATACTTAACTAATAAAAATAAAAGTCATAAATAAATTATACGACTAAGGAAATAAAGTAATACTAATTAACTTAAAATATGTGAGTAATATTGCGGCACAAAAAAAAATTAAAACATGATTTAAACTTTTGATACCGTTTCTACGTAACGTTCTTCACGACTGTTTCATGAACGTTGCACACTCTCTTTTGTGACATATAGCTAATGATTTTAGCTATAAATAGAGCGTTGAGCTCACAATTCAAATCACCTCTCAACATTCAACCCTCTCTCTCATTTTTTCTCTTCTCTGCTCTAATTATTGAGCACTACAAAAAAAAATTCATAAAAGAGTCAAACAAAAACCCATAAATATTAATACAAAATTAATATTATTTTTAGTTCCCGAGCAACAAACATATTTTATAAAGTGTAATATTCCGGAGTTTATCAGTGCAGTGTAGCTCCGAGATAAAATTTGGCTGGATTGTTTTATCTTGGAGACGACGGGGCTGTGTTTGCTTGCACAATTTTGGACAGAGCCGCGAAACGTCTTAAAGAGAGCAACCTAGTCCACAACTCAACCAAAATAGTGTCATTTCAGTATTTTGGTAACTCGTTCTTATCTTTATTTTATATCTGCAGCAACAATATATATGAGATCAGTAGGGCTTTTGGAAAAAAAAAAAACTTTGCCCAAAAAGTATACTACTTAATATCATACTTACCAAAAATGCCATTATTTTTAAAATATGTGACTTTGTAGCCACTAAATAATAGATGTAATGTAAGCTAAGCATCCTCATCGTTGCACATTTTGAGTTCATTGTCATGCCATATTTGTTGATAAATTTGGTAAGGATGGACCAGACGAATGAAGATCAGCCTCACTAAAGACAACAAAAGTTTTAGTAGTGTTATAAATATTATTTTTTAAATAAAATTATACAATGATAAATTGATGTTTATAGTATTAGCTTTCAAGCATGTTATTAACCGACAGGGAATTAGGAATTTTTTCTAAGGGGCTGAAGTTTTAAATTTTGATCATGTTATGTCATAAACGAAAAACTTTATAAAAAAAAATTATAGAAGCTAATATATACCTTAATTAAGCCTATTATGTTAAAGCAAAAATTAAAAAACATATATTAAAATAAAATAAAATAAAAAGTAATACATAATTTATATATTAAATGTGAGACTATATAGTTAACGTTACTTTTTTATAAACTTTTTAAGATTGAAAGAACAATTGATATAAACAATTTCAAAAAAAAAAAATTATGAGAAAAAACTTTCAAACTAATAGCCAAATAAATACTAAATTTTTCACGTATAGAGAACTTTAAATAAACTATAATGGTTCTTAAATTAAAAAAATATATAATGTCACATAAAGCTAGAAAGAAAAATCATTAGGATAAACTTTTAGGCTTTATTTCTAAAGCTTGTCATTAAATTTATTTATTTTACTAAATTTATTTTTATTTTTGTAAATTATATATATATATATATATATATTGGGCACTTAAAGACATAAATTTGAGTATTGTTAATTGCATATGTGCATGCTTTGTTAAACATAATTGTCGATTTAAAGTATATTTTTTACAATAATGAATTAGCAAAAATTAAATATTTCAACTATTTTTGGTTACACCATATAATAAGTCAGTAGTTTAAAATTATTATGCTATATATTATCATAAATAAAATACGAATAACGATATTGTCACAACTCGTTTTGTTATTGTCATAATAATATTTCATTAATAACAACTTTTCTAATAATAATGACACTTTAAATTAATTAATTGTAATAATATAATAAATAATTTATAAATTTTTATTGTGACAATAATAAAATTAATTATAACAATATTATTACGTTAATATATATATAGAGTTAATTTTTTTGTAAACTTTTTTACCTGAACTACAACCTCGTCTATGAAATGCTCCAACACTGTTAACAAAGTAACTTAATTACAAACTTGACACCTTGTATATCGCTAGTAAACATTTTCCTTTGAAGCCACATTTGTCCAAAAGGTGGTGCTCTGCCTCCAGTTTTTATAAAATAATTTATATAATATTTCTCTTGTTGATTTTAAGATCGTTATTAAGTTGTGTTGGTTTTTTAGTTTTTGAAGTGTGCTTATGTGTATTGCGCCCTAGGGCGTTTGTTTTGTGTGTCATTATGCATTCCATTTTGCTTGGTAATAAACACCTTTAGGATTTTTCAATTTATAAGAGATGATCATTACTCTTATAGATAATCTCAAAATGATTTAATTGTAAATTTTATATGTTTAGCTTCGTTTTGAAATTATTTTTGTTTCTTTTGTTTAGCATTTGGTACGTCATTTGTGCATTAGTTTTATTGCGTTTTAATATGGTAATTTTAATGTGTTAACTTTTAGTTGAAATAATGTATGCTTTTAACTCTTCAAGTTTTAATTTATTAGTACTTATATTTTATTTTACCTTGAAATAAAGTATGATTTGACTTTTGACCCAAAAAAAAAAAAAAAAAAAGTTGGCTCTTGATAGTAATTTCTTTTTACATTTGTCGCAGAGAACGAACACAAGCATATCGGTCCAATTCAGCTGCTACTTCTGGTATTCATGTTAGAAAAATAATTCATGTTTAATAAAATACATAATGAGCTATGGGTGTCCGCGGTCCGGTTCGATTTTTGGCAAAAAAAATAATCAAATTGAACTAAACATATTAATTTAACTAAATCGAACTGAACCGATTGACTAATAAAATTTTAAAACCAAACAGTTTGGTCCAATTTGGTTAACGATTTTTTCAACGACATAACATATTAATTTAACCACGACATAATATAAACCCACCACATGAGTAAAACTCAAACATGTTATTTGTTGCAATTCAAATCACACATGTCATCTGTTGCTCTAACGTCAATTAACATAGACTATTTGAAAATTTCATCTGTAATTCTTCGAAATTTCTCAAGGTAGAGAATTAGAAAGTTAAAAGTAACATAGTAATAACTAACAAAGGCAACATTAACTGATAACGATAACAACAACCAGGTCATTCAAACCACTACCGTAAAAGAAAGCATTTTCCTTTTTGTAACATATAGCTTGACAAAAACATAGACTATTTGATATAAAATGCTTCCCTTAGTTCTACATATTTTTCCCTTTCTAGCTAGCCAAAACAACTAGATAGAATGACAACTTGCAAGGTAACATTAACTAGTAAAATCCCATCAATCTTTCTCAGGCCAAATTTTTTGAAAATCTCAAGCAGTAACACTATAATCATGAATACAAGTAGAATAGTTCAAACTGTCGTTGTCACAAAAAATAAATAAATAAATAAATACTATGCTCATTTGATGGTGGAAATGTCACTAGTTCTATACATTATTATGTTTCTATAAAATTATACATTTTTTAATAAGTTACATGTAATTCATACCCAAGAATCAGAATTTAATGTAAACACATGTATTACAGGACAAATATTAACCTTGCTTCAGCAGAATATACAACAACAGCAGTTCCTTTCGCAGAGCAAACAATTCAACTATCATGTCCATACACAAAAAATTTAAAGCTGTTAAGGAAATTCATCAATCCAACATCCAAAATAAATGGAAATAAAATCATCAAATCTAAAATTATCCAAAATTAACAATCACCTATAAATAGCTATTTAATATGAACACCAATAACTTTCAAAAAAATAACATTGATTGAAGAGATTCCATTCACCACAGCAAAATCCATATAAACCCTAATCCCAACCATTAATTAAAAAGAAAAAGAAAAAGAAAAGCAAATTAAAAACAAAGGTTTACCCATATTGTTGAGAAATATCCCATCAAAACCACACAACTCAAATCGATCAACGTCTTCACTTGGCCACCATTTTGGCAATGAAGTCCTCGTATTTGATCTTGCCATCAGAATCAACATCCACCTCACGGATCCACTCGTCGAACTCAGTTGGCTCAAGCTTCTCGCCTATGCTAGTGAGAATGTGACGGAGCTCGGTGACAAAGAAAAATCCAGTGGCGTCCTTGTCGGCAGAAGAGGAGGAGCTGAATGGCTGGGGGAGCTCGCGGGCTGGCAGGCGGCAGGAGGCGCATGCTAGGGTTCGCATTAGGGCTCTAGAAATTTCAGAATGTTCGCGTTAGGCTGGTTGGTTCTGAATCAGAACTTCTGATTAATTGATGTGTGTGTGTGTGTATATATATATAATATTAAAAATAATTTTAAATTTCGATTCGGTTCGGTCCGGCTTGAAATTTCGAAAAACCGAACCGAACCATTAGTCAAACAGTTTGAAAAATAAAAAATCGGACCGAACCGTTTCACTTATTAAACTGTCCGGTTCAGTTCGGTTCGATTCGATTTTTGGACACCCCTAATGAGCATAATATTACATGTAATAAGATAAATTGAAATAAAATGTGTACACTTCATGATATGATTATGTCCTTCTTCTCAAGCACTTGGCTGTATGAGCCATTTCTCCACCACAGTCATTACACTCGTACACTTCTACAACACACCCACACATATTTTATTAGGCACTATGATATATAAATTGTATATATGTGAGTTCTTAGTATTAAAAGAGTAGCAGCTAACTTAATGGACAAGCCCATTTGAAAGAGATAGGCTTATGATCTTTCAAAATTATATATACTAACTTTTATTTATTATTTGTATGTGATTGATTGATTTAATTAAATAATTATGTTAATTCATAAAATAATTCAAACATTTTGAATCACAAATAACATGTAACACGTTTTAGAACTCAGTAGAAAAAAGAGAGTGAAGATGAAGAACATAAATTGAGGTTAATGCATGTCTACAACTCTATACCCATTTGTAATATTTATTTCTGTAGAGCGTATCTCCATATATAGTTATAATATGTTGTTCAAAATAAAATATATTTATTGAAATGCAAGTTGAATCTTAGATTCCAATGCAATCATAAGCCATGAACAATTAAGTTGTCGGTGATGGAATCTCTCTAAATGTTAGTGTTACGTGTTGTCCCAAAAATATCAGAGCCTTTTCTCTTTTTAAGTCATGGGCTTAATAAATAAAAGCCCATTAAGTTATTAATATATATATATATATGTACTCCAGCGAACAGCAAAAAGAGAGAACAGAAAGAGCTATTAATTTATCATCATTAGCGACGGCAAGAAAAGAAAAAGAAAAGCGGCAGTTCCATAATAACAGAACAACTCCAGCGGTGACAGGAAAGAACAGAGGCGCAACAGACAGAGACAGTCGGTATACAACCTATTAAAGAATATTACTCTCTTTATTTATTTGGTAACAGATTTATAGTTACTGTTTCTCTTTAATTTATCTGTTGTTGCTAAATTGGCAAGACAGATTTATTTATTGTTTTTGTGAAAGAGATTAATTTGGGTGTAATTGGGTATTTGGATATTTGAGTGATTTGGCCAATTAACTGTTGGCAAATCTTATTGTATTCCTCTTTGACCAGTATAGTGAAATTTTCGGTGCCGGCCTCAGCAGTGGATTAGGTAGTCACATTGACTACTGAACCACTTAAATCTTTGTGTCCTTTGTGTTGATTATTTTCTTTATATTTTTGTGGGTGCTCGTTATTATTATTATTTTATCGCTTCCGCATTATTACCAGATCTTGGGTACAACAAGTGGTATCAGAGCTTGGTTAAAGATGACGAGCACAGAGTCATCCACAAAGGTTGAAAGATTTAATGGAGATAATGATTTCTCGCTATGGCAAATGCGTATGAAAGATGTTTTGATTCAACAAGGAGTTGCAAAGCCATTACAAGGCAAAGATAAAAAGCCCGCTGATATGAAAGATGAAGTATGGGATGAGCTTGATCAAAAGGCAGCAAGTGCAATTCGTCAGGGACTCTCAGATGAGGTAGTTCATAATGTTTTTGATCAGAAAACTGCTTATGATTTATGGAAAACTTTAGAGCAGCTTTATATGGCCAAAAATATGACAAATAAATTATTTTTGAAGAAAGAGTTGTACACTCTTCGTATGTCTGAGAATACAAACTTGTTGACACACATGAATACCTTCAATAGGTTAATTTCTGAACTTGCTCAATTAGGGGTAACATTTGATGATGAAGATAAAAGTATGTTGTTATTGTGTTCTCTGCCATTATCTTATGATCATTTGATTACCACCTTATTATATGGAAAAGAGACCATTGTTTTCAAGAGTGTAAAGGAAGCTTTGTTGTCTTACCACAAGAAGAAGAAAGTTGATGGTGAGCAATCACAAGCAGATGGTCTCGTCGTTACTAAGAAAGATAGTAACAATCACAGTTACAGGCGTGGAAGAAGCAAGTCTAAAGACAAAAATTATGATAAAGGTAGAGGAAGATCAAGCTCAAGACCTAGACAGTTTAATAGAGACATGGAGTGCCATTATTGTCACAAAAAAGGTCACATTCGAAAATATTGCAGAATTTTAGCCAAGGAACTGGAGGATAGAAAGAACCAGACACAACCCACTAATTCAGCTAGTGTTGCAGAGGATAAAAGTGAAGACAAAAATGATGATTTGTTATCTGTCTCATCGGGTATTGATTCCTTTGCCAATTCTTGGATTCTTGATTCCGGTTGTTCCTATCATATGTGCCCACATAGAAATTGGTTTGATACTTATACTCCTAAGAGTGGTAATTGTGTGTATATGGGCAACAATGCAAAATGTGAAGTTGTTGGAATAGGAACTGTCAGGACCCGCCCCAGCTCAACACTAGAGCATGTGACGTGTCCTGAGAGAACATAATATCTAACATTCTAAATCGACCTTGGTTTAACTTGGAATTTTTTTTTGTAAGAAATTTACAAAAATTTGGGCAGAGTTTCCCCTAATTATTGAACTATCTTTCCTGCAATAAGTGACTTCATTTCTAACATATAGAATTCCACAATCCAGCAAACTTCACATAATTTTACATATCCATAAAGGGGCTCATGGCCAAACATAGCTATACACTGTCAGATACATACTATTCACCACATAAGACTTTTGATTGTTAGTCCAAAACATAATAGTCAAAATACACTAAACAAACTGGAAAGGAGATGAAAACAACCTAGACTGCACAACAATAGATGGAACCTAAGCCTCCGGACTCACGTGATGTGGCCTCAAAACCTGTTATCTGGGGGAGGAAAATAAATTTAAAAGGGTGAGCTTGAAGGCTCAGTGAGTGGATAAGTTTTATAAAATAACATAGTACGCATGTATACTATGTATGAATTGTTTATGAATTATCATGAAATACATACTGATAATAATAATCTGCATATAGCTTTTGTGATAAAATAAAGTTCTCGTAAATGCATAACTGAGTTTCATGAAATCATCGTAATTTTGTACTTGTAAAAGAAATTGTAAATGACATGTTCATGATTTATAAGGAAGTAACATTCTGATAAAAAAAATACATGTACATGATTTTTAGAACATGATGATGCTATGATTATTAGTATATAAATAAAATGCATAACCATGAGAAAAACGTATTTAATTGCCAATAGCATTCGGGGATCTGATTGCACACGGAGGAGACATGTAGTACTAGCACTAGCTCTCAACTACATGTGTGGGAAATTTATTTGCACAATAAGGAGACATTTAGTATTAGCACTAGCTCTCAACTACATGTGTGGGAAATTTATTTGCACAATAAGGAGACATTTAGTACTAGTACTAGCTCTCAACTACACGTGTGGGGAACTTGATATAGCCACTAAAATGGCTCAGTTGGCTCTGCTTATACATGAGTCATGTGCGCACTGACTTAACTGAACTTGTCATCATACTGAACTTGTAATATCATACTGAGTTGGTAAACATCATAGTAATCTGAATTGGACCAAATCTGTTGGTCACGATGTCTTACCAAGTCACTGCATTATCTGAATGCTGAGTATAGCCAACTATCATGAATACATGAGGGGAAGTACTCTGGCAATTGTAAAATATTTGTTAAACTTGCAAGCTTGTATAAAACTTAGTACAAGTAATAAAATTGATTCAATCATAGCTTGCTTGTAAATTTTCTTGCATTTACTTGACTGATTTTGTTAATAAAAATGAAATATATTTTCATGGTGTACAAGTTTTTGAAGTGCATTGAAATTGATATATTTATTAACATGAATGCACTTTTTCATAAATATGCAGCTTGTACAAATTAAATTTTCTTGAACATAAATGTTTTTCAAAAATAATGCTATCCATGCTTTAGAAATAATTAGATATCCACTCACTGTACTATGTCACTGTTGGTTCTCTACGTGTACTGTAGGATCTGCTTGTTCAACTCTTCCTAAATAATCATACTTGTGTTAGAACAATAATTGCAACATAGTTTACTTACTTATGTCAAACTAATAAAACAATGTAACATATCCAAAATAGGGGTTGTTAATAGTTAATTTTAGTATACCATTAACTTACCCTTATATATTCACATGTAACTTTTGGTAGAAATGTCTAAATTCATTTTTGTAAAAACATACCTAAATTAGGCATTTCAATCTTAAAAATCAGATATTACCCACTCAATTATCAAATGAAAAACCCTTTCAATTCCTTAGAAAACCAATTACTTCAAAACTGATTTTTCAGCACACATGGAGCAAAACATACCTTTAGTTAAATGACTATTAATTGTCTAGAAAGCTCAGAATAGTGAACCGTAAAATTCATATTAAACTAGACATCTTAAGCTTTAAAACAACATATAATTCATCCAATTCCAATCAGTAAAACTATCTCAATTTACATAAATCCGATTGGTTTTTCAAACAGTTTTCCCAGCACCCCTTTCACTTGACATATCCTTGATTAAACAGCCATAACTTTGTCTAGAAATATCGAAATAACAAACCGTAAAATGTTTCAAACAATAGACATGTCAAGCTTTAAAATAAGATATAATTTGTTAAATTCCAAGCTGTATAAACATTTCAAATACCAAAAATACCGAGAGCTTTTGCAGTTTGTGTTTCATAAAACATCCTTCACTTAAATAGGCATAACTTTGTGTAGAAAACTCCAAATTACAAACCGTAAAATTTGTGATAAACTAGACATCCAGATATTTTCAGAAATATAATTTACAGATCATAATTCGTTGTATAAGTTTCCCAGTTTTCATTTCAATTTTCGGAAAAACAGTTTTTTAAATACTTGAAACTATTGTTTATTTAAAATTAGTTCATACTTTCAAGAAAAATTTGAAATCCCCAATTAATTTAATCAACAACATCAGATTTGTATTTATGATAAAATAGTTTAGAACTTAGTAAGATACACACAGATTTGAGAATAATACAAGTGCTAATTCTTGTTAGAATAAAGAAGAAAATAGATAGTTTGAAAACTCACCAAGTTTGATTATGATGGAATCCTCTCAATCTAGTTTTCTCTTATGTTTTCTTTAACCATCGAGAGGAAGAGGGAGGGCTGAGAGTTTGTATAAAAGTAAAGAGAGCACTTGAGGTGAGGATATGTATAAAAATAAGGAAAGTAAAGAGAGCACTCATGGGTGGAGGTGAGGATATGTATAAAAATGAGAGCACTCATGAAGACATCCTCCATAATTCATGCTCAACCGTTCCCTTTTTTTTTTTTTTTTTTTTTTTTGTGTCACCAAAAGAAGACAAGAAAGAGGCTGCTGTGATAAAAAAAAAAAAATTTTAGTTGAAAAGACTAAAATACCCTTGTCTCATAACAATAAAAGGTTTAAGAGTTAGGGGCATTTTGGTAATCTTGCTCAAAATTCACATAATTTAATTTAAAAAAAAATTTATTATTAAAACATCTTCACCTCACAAATTAAGCTCAAAAATTTTATTTTCTAATTATTAAGGGTAAGATCATAATAATTTTGGAAATATAAATTTGAGTAAAATTTTAGTTCTTAAAAAGAATGGGGTGTTACAGGAACCATAAAGGTTAGGATGTTTGATGGTGTTGTGAGAACCTTAACAGGTGTAAGACATATCCCTGACCTGAAAAAGAATCTGGTTTCTCTTGGTGGGTTAGATGAGATGGGCTATTCGTATTCTGCAAAAGATGGAGTGCTCAAGGTGTCTAAAGGAGCCTTAATAGTAATTAAGGGTAAGAAATTTGACAATCTCTACAAGATGATTGGAAATACTGTTGTAGGTGGAGCTGCTTTAATTTCTGAAGATCCTACTTTTGATGATACTATGCTTTGGCATATGAGGCTTGGACACTTGGGTGAGAAGAATATGTTGGAACTCCATAAGAGGAACTTGCTGAAAGGTGTGAAGACCTGCAAGCTTGATTTCTGTGAACATTGTATTTATGGTAAGCAGAAAAGAGTTAGTTTTAAGGCAGCAACTCACTCTTGTTCCGGTATTTTGGACTATATCCATTCTGATGTTTGGGGACCCGTGACTATTGCTTCTCAAAGTAGAGCTTACTATTATGTTACTTTCATCGATGACTACTCCAGAAAGTGGTCTACTTTATGAGAAGTAAAACTCAGGTATTTGATATCTTTAAGGAATGGAAGGCAGAGGTAGAGAACCAGTCCGGCAGAAAGATAAAGATTTTGAGAACTGATAACGGTACCGAGTACAAGCACAAGGCATTCAAAGAGTTCTGCAAGCAAGCTGGTATTATTCGACATTATACAGTGAGGAAGACGCCTCAGCAAAATGGAGTTGCTGAGAGGATGAACAGAACCATTGCAGAGAGAGCAAGGTGTATGAGATTGCAAGCAGGTTTGCCAAAGAATTTTTGGGCAGAGACTGTGAGCACTGCTGTTTTCCTTATTAATCAAAGTCCTCATTCTTCCATCGATTTCAAAATTCCTGAAGAGGTATGGTACTCTAAACCTGTTGATTATTCTATACTAAAGGTTTTTGGTTGTCCTGCTTTTGTTCATATACAGAGTGACGAGAGATCAAAGTTAGATGCCAGATCCAAGAAGTGCATTTTTCTTGGCTACCAGAAAGGTGTCAAAGGTTACAGGTTGTTTGATCCAGAAGCTAAGAAGTTGGTTATTAGCAGAGATGTGATTTTTGACGAGAAGTCTATGCTGAAAAGTGTGACGGTAGAGCCTATGTCAGAAAGTTCTGGTGAGAAGGATAAAGCTCCAAAGGAGGTGGAGTTTGCATTTAAAAACTCACAGGACAAGGTTTATCAACCGGTCATTAGAGATGTTCAGCAACAACCACAGGTCCAGGATCAAGAGCAACCACAGGCTCAGGATGAAGAGCAGCAATCAGACCAGTATAGTATTGCTACTCATAGAGAGCCACGCATTCGTAGGGCACCACAGAGACTTGGGTTTGAAGACGACACAGTTTCATTTGCTTTGTTCACTGGTAGTGATGACCCTAATTCTTTCCAAGATGCTATGAGCAGTAAAGACAGTGAGAATTGGAAGGCTTCAATGAATGAAGAAATGAAGTCACTACACAAGAACAAGACTTGGGAGTTGGTTCCACTGCCTAAGGGAAAGAAAGCTATTGGTTGCAAATGGGTTTATCGAATAAAAGAACTGAAGCAGTATAAGAGTCGATTGGTAGCAAAAGGATACTCACAGAAAGAAGGAGTTGATTATAATGAGATATTTTCACCTGTTGTGAAGCACACTTTCATTAGAGTTGTTCTTGCCATGGTCAATTTGTATGACCTGGAGTTAGAGCAGTTAGATGTCAAAACTGCCTTTCTTCATGGAGATTTGGATGAGGAGATTTACATGCAACAGCCAGAGGGGTTCATTGAATCTGGTAAAGAAGACTATGTCTGCAGTCTGCAGAAGTCATTATATGGGCTGAAGCAATCACCTCGCCAATGGTATAAACGGTTTGATTCCTTCATTGTTTCTCATGGTTATTGTCGTTGTGAGTATGGTTGTTGTGTTTACTTTAAGATCTGTGATGATAGAACATTGGTATTGATTACTTTATATGTTGATGATATGTTAATTGCCGCTCAAAGTAAGGAAAAGATCAATGATTTAAAGAATTTGCTTAAAAGCGAATTTGAGATGAAGGATCTTGGTGTTGCCAGAAAGATCCTTGGAATTGAGATCAGTCGTGACAGGAAAGCTGGAAAACTTTGGTTATCCCAAAAAGGTTACATGGAGAAGATCCTGCATAAGTTTAGCATGATGAATGCTAAGCCTGTGAGCACACCCCTTGCAGCACATTTCAGATTGTCCATGAGTTTATGTCCTAGTATAGAGGATGAGGTAGAGTACATGGCTCAGGTGCCTTATGCCAGTGCAGTTGGATGTCTAAAGTATTTGATGATTTGCACTAGACCTGATATTTCTCAAGCAGTAAGGGTTGTGAGCAGATACATGGCAAATCCAGGTAAAGAGCATTGGAATGCTGTTAAATGGATTTTCAGATATTTGGCAGGCACACGTGATTGTGGCATCATGTTTGATAAAAATGGTGCTTCTAATGTTGCCATGGGTTATGTGGATTCTGACTATGCTGGTGATCTTGATACCAGAAGGTCGATGACAGGTTATGTCTTTATTTTTGGTGGTGGCTGTATAAGTTGGAAGTCAAATTTGCAGGATACAGTTGCATTGTCTACGACAGAGGCCGAATATATGGCTATGACTGAGGCAGCAAAAGAAGGCATATGACTTATGGGTCTGTTGGAACAGCTTGGTTTCAAACAAGAGAGTGTACCTCTTCTATGTGACAGTCAAAGTGCTATTCATTTAGCTAAGAATCAAGTTTTTCATGCGAGGACTAAACACATTAGTGTGAGGTATCACAAAATTAGAGAATGGATGAATCAAGGGTTGATCAAGCTGTCAAAAGTTCATACAAAAGAGAATGCAGCTGATATGTTGACAAAGTCAGTGCCAAGGGATAAGTTTGAGCATTGCTTGGACTTAATCCATATTAGTTCTTGTTGAGAACCTTGAAGAGGGTGGAGCATTCCTACCCATAAATAGAATGTTGTTTTGGTGCCTATCAAGAGGTACCTTGAGATGGTGACAGTGGAGGCTCGGCGTTTGAAGACTTGGTACTCATTTTTGATACAAGGTGGAGATTGTTACGTGTTGTCCCAAAAATATCAGAGCCTTTTCTTTTTTTAAGTCATGGGCTTAATAAATAAAAGCCCATTAGGTTATTAATATATATATATATATGTACTCCAGCGAACAGCAAAAAGAGATAACAGAAAGAGCTATTAATTTATCATCATCAGCGGCAGCAAGAAAAGAAAAAGAAAAGCGGCAGTTCCATAATAACAGAACAACTCCAGCAGCGACAGGAAAGAACAGAGGCGGCAACAGACAGAGGCAGTCGGTATACAACCCATTAAAGAATATTACTATCTCTATTTATTTGGTAACAGATTTATAGTTACTGTTTCTCTTTAATTTATCTGTTGTTGCTAAATTGGCAAGACATATTTATTTATTGTTTTTGTGAGAGAGATTAATTTGGGTGTAATTGGGTATTTGGATATTTGAGTGATTTGGCCAATTAACTGTTGGCAAATCTTATTGTATTCTTCTTTGACCAGTATAGTGAAATTTTCGGTGTCGGCCTCAGCAGTGGATTAGGTAGTCACATTGACTACTGAACTACTTAAATCTTTGTGTCCTTTGTGTTGATTATTTTCTTTATATTTTTGTGGGTGCTCGTTATTATTATTATTTTATCGCTTTCACATTATTACCAGATCTTGGGTACAACAGTTAGTTTGGTGAGAACAGCAGAGAATATTTTGGCACCAGTTAACCATTTCTCAGTGGTGCATTATGTTGAAGGGGTTTGTTAATTTACTGCTCAAGTAACTTAACTCTCAGTTCACGATCAGACGTGTCACGTGTGTGTTCCAATATTTCAAAAATAATATTATTAATTGGTTATAAATGGTTCAGAGAAGATAAATTAACCTTTTCATGCTAAAATTAACTGGTTCACTATGCCAAAAAATGGCTTTAAAGACGGTCATTAATCGTCATTGTAAAGCTACGATGATGTTTCAAAAAAAATACAGTGACCGTCATCTATTCAGGCGTCATCGTAAATAAGCCTTTTTAATGACGGTCGTGACCGTCATGAAAAATAAAAAACGACCGTCATTAAAAATCGTAAAAAAACAAGCGACCGTCATAAAAAATATATTCTATGACGGTTGTTATTTCATGACCATTATTGTAAACTGATATTGACCGTCATTAAAAATATCAAATAAAATTTAAAAATAACGACTAATGCATTATTCAATGACGGTTATTCAAATGACCGTCCTAAATATGTGTGTGTATATATATTAAATATTATGCTTTCTATATATCCTGTTATATATATATATATATATATATATATATATATATATATATATATATATATATATATATATATATATATATATAAATTGACCATACGAATAATAAAATATCAATAATTTTATTAATAAATCTGTAATCTCCAGTTACTAATATATATATATATATAAATTGACCATACGAATAATAAAATATCAATAACTTTATTAATAAATCTGTAATCTCCAGTTACTAAATAACTTTTAATTTTTCAAAACATAAGTAGATCTATACTCAAAATGAAAAATATATATTTATCTAAAATAATCTCACT
This sequence comes from Elaeagnus macrophylla, assembly GCA_029378325.1. Classification (NCBI taxonomy): domain Eukaryota; kingdom Viridiplantae; phylum Streptophyta; class Magnoliopsida; order Rosales; family Elaeagnaceae; genus Elaeagnus; species Elaeagnus macrophylla. Next base: position 70,617 of record JARDWI010000233.1, read on the forward strand.
ATACATTAGCTAAAATAAAAGTAAAACTTTATATGTTCTACTATCCACGAATATACATTGTCACATATATGCACCGCTCCTGCCTCAATTGAAATAGTTCTTCCTTTGTATAGCGCAACTTGTGATTCCACTACAAGCATTAGATACAAAACAAAGTTTAATAAAATATTTAAAACTATATTAAAATGTAAACATAGATTACATAAACTATCAATAATGGTCAAATATTAAAGATTAATATTAATTCAGTTATATTTTACTTGCATATAAAAAAAAAAAAAAAAAGACACAAAGTTAGCATTGTTATAGCCATTTGCAATATTATGTAAAGTTGGCAGAATCCATAAAGGTGGAGGCAAGTCCTGGACTGTTAGGATAGCCATAGGATTACTCAAAGCTCCCATGCATTTAGAGCATTTCAAAAGACACTAGGATCCCATTGAACAAATATTGTAGGTAAAGAAATTAAGAAAAAACACAGCATTAAAGTCCACTGATTCTATTTAGAAAATAAACTAAATGTTGAAACAAACCATAACCCGTAGAGGGGTAAAAAAACACGCGAAGAAATTACAGTGCATTATATTTTTGTCATAATGTTATGCCATATCTCGTTAGCTTAAAGAAAGAACTCAAATTAAAGCATGATTCAATCTGACAGAACCAATGTTCAATTTTTCACTGAGAAAAACACCAAGATGTGACTTGAACACATACTTTGAATTGAATGTAGTTGATCTAATAATCTTAATTGCAACATCTTGACCAAAATAAACCTCCATGGTGCCTTAAGATAAGCAATAAAAGAAAATTGAGCAACAGAGAAGACATTAGAGAAAATAAAAACACGAACAAAAAACCTTACAAGTTTCCACAGGAGCCTGATGCAATTCTTTCTTCTAAATTCATTAACCTTCTATCTATTTCCCAATTCCCAAGCTTTGAAGGTGCTACTGGTGCTTTCTCCACTGCTGAATGATAATATGAGAATTTAGACCATGAACCCTGCAAGATAAATATAAACAAGTATATATATTTCAAAATACATACCAAATTGTTACAGACATGGAGGATTTTACAGACAAGAACCAGAAAAGGATACACAAAATAAATTGTTAATATGAGACAAATTTCAGAATTTCTGAATGGAAAGTTATGAACTTGAAGGATTCAGGATACATATAGTCATATAGAAAACCCAAATGATTAAGAGCTCTTCTGAGCATAAGTTTTGGATGGGAGGGAGGGTGGGGGATAGTGGTGAGAAAATATGAAGAGCAGTTCGCAAAAAAATAAAAAAAAACACAAAACAGATTATGAAGGAATAGCAGAAGAAACTGCAAGAAGAAATTCCACCATTAAAATTACAGCAATACCTTGTTCAAATAATTTATCAATGTGGTGAAAGGAAAAACTTGAGCCAGTAAAATTAATATTGTTAACCTGCATAGTATTCCTAAAAACTTAAGCCTTTAGAATGAAAATTGTTAACTAACATCATAAATCATGATATTGTCATAAATATTGATTTCCTCCGTCAAAGTAAGCCTGGACAAACACTGAGATGTTAAATATAACAAGAAAATTAGTAACAATTAATGTCGGCTGACCTCGTACGATAATATAAGCTTTTAAGGACCAAATTAATTTAAGAATGTACAGATCGAAGGCATTCATATATATGGCTAACAGAAGGTATATATTAATTCATACATACCTGATTGAAGACGAATCGCGGAGGAGGGCTAAACTGTGCAGTGACGGCGGCCAACGTGCAACGGGCGGCGAGGACGAGCGGAGAGCACGAGAGGCGAACGCGAGCTGCGAGGACGAACGGTAGCGAGCGAACTGCGAGGACGAGGCGAGGATGAACCACAAGTGAGGAAAGGAAGGGAAGACAGCGGCGAGGACGAGCGACGACCGGCGAGAATAGCGGCAATGGGCAAGGAAGAGAGTAGGGAAGACGGGCGAGGACGGCAATGAGAGTAGAAGTAGTGAACCGAATGAATCTGGAGAACTGGAGAAGTATATTGTATACCCTAATTAATTTACGTGTACGAAGGAAAATTTTAAAAGAATTTTACGACGGTTGTTTTTTAATAACCGTCATCAAACATATTCGTTTTTAATTTTAAAATTTTTGATGACTATCATAACTTAAATGACCGCCATAAAAAAAATTTATTCTTTGTTTTTAAGTTTTAATGACGGTTATGTTTAAAACGACCATCATTGTAATTTCAAAATTTATGACCGTCATCGTTACTTCATGTACATATTTTTAATGACGGTCACTTTAAAAAAAAAAACGGTCAACCGTCCTTAAAAGCTATTTTTGGCGTAGTGGTTAGTCTCCTTGTCATTTTATACAGAGTTTAGTCGAATGTGAGGATGTGTTACTTAACACAAGGATCACATCTATAATAACACTGATGACCAAAAAAGAAAAAGAAAAAGAAAAAGAAAATGTAATGTGACAGAAGGCGTTCACCTAACTCATGTGACGTTACATATTAATTTTATTAAATGTGAATTATTTTCCAAAAATATATTTATTATAAATTTGTGACATTAGTCATTTTGTAATTTATAAATATAATTATGCTAAAAAATCATTTTCTATTAAAAGTCATCATCTCATTTATTATTATCGTAAATTTGTGATACAGAGATCTTGTTAATTATAGCATTAGTACTAGCCTATAAATTTAGATGAATAAATTACTACAGCAATATCACATTGTTAAATAAATTAATAAAATTTATATAATTAAGCTCTAATTATAGATAGAAAGCTAGACCAATTACGTACAATACAAATAAGTTAATGCTGGAAGCTCATATTTGGTCAGAAATTAACCATGCTGCCAAGACACAGCAGCCACATGGTACATGGGTTGTCTTTCATTAAATGAGAGTTTAAATTGAAATTACTCAGATGACTTATATAAAAATTCATATCTATATATATAGAGCATACAAATCTCTCTGAGTTGGAGAAAGAGACATTCAGGCTTATTGTCAGCTTGAACTAGAAAGTTCCTCATGAACCAATCTGAAACACCAACTAAAAATCTCAAGACCCAAATGACAAAAACTTGGAATGGCAAAGAAAATGCAAAGGAAGAAGAAGAAGAAGGAAACTTGGGTGTATGGGATTGTGGGAGCCCTTTGTATGACTCATATGAACTGGTTTCAGTTAGTCATCTCATCGAACGGCATCTAATGACTCTGCCATCTCTTGGAGGATCAAAGCGGTTCATCACAGCTCACTTCTCTCGTTCATCATCCAAAGTGACATCACCAAAAATATATAGTAGTTTCAGCTCCAGAAAGGTTGCTAGAGGGTCTTCCATGGTGACCGGCTTCAATCAATTAATGGGAAGGAAGGTTTGGAAGAGAAGGGTGTTTGGTGAAAGGAAGGACAGGTCCACGAAACTGAAAACTATCGGACTTTCTTGCTTTTGTAACAAGTTTGGCTTTTGGAAAAAATAATTGTATTTCGCTATTCAATTACATTCATGAATTTCCCTTTTTGTATTCCTTGCTTTTCCTTCAAGGCAAGAATAAATAAAATACCTTATTTATATTTATTAATATATTTGTTTTCTTTCACTCAAAATTTCGGTGAACTTACTTTTTCTCTAACCAAAATAATATCGTTAACAAACATAAAAATAAACAATTACTTCAAAATTTTAGGGCTATTTAGCTAAATGATTAGAAAACAATTCTCAAAAACTGTTTTTCAAATCATAACTCAAAAACAATTTTTAATTATTTTTAAAAACAGTAAAGTATTTTGCCAATATTTTAAAAGTTATTTTTAAAAACCAAAATAGAAAACAAGACTTTCATGTTGTTTGACCAATTGTTTTTAAAACTTATTTTCATCGTAAAATTTTTATTATTAAATTTAAACAACTTTTCAATAATTTAAACAATTAAAATTTGAACGTGTTTACAAAAATATCCTTTATAATCTAAAAAAAAAATTGCTTTCCTATTAATTAGTCTATTTTGTTATATTTAATATTATGAATCAAAAAATTAAATAATACGTTAACTTCTAAAGTATTAATCTTGATTTTCATGACTTATAAAAGACTTAAAAAAAATTTATAACTATAAGATTATAACTCTATTAAAATTAGGACCGTCCGTCTATCTAATATATATGCATTTATTTCTATTAAAATTAGAACCGCAAGAATGATGATTGTTACATCATTTTTTTAATACTGTTCAATTCAACGTTGTTCAATGTTATTGGAATATTATATTTGTTATTATAAATTTTAGGGTATTATTTTTGATGACTTTTTAAATAATTGTTTTTTAAAATTATGTTTCTTATATATACAAATTTAGTGTATAAATATATAATTAGATTATTTATTTTTTATGGATGCTAAATAAATAACATAAAATTTACTTTAAATTATAATGTTGTCTAAATAAATAACATAAAATTTATTTTAAATTATAATGTTGTACTTTGCTGTGAACACCAAAATAAAAAATCTATGTAATATTTTAAGTAATTATTTAACTTTAAAATTAAAGAACAAAATCAAAAGAAAAAAATAGAAGGCAAAAAAATTCCCAAAGAAAGGGAACTTACGTCTTTTCCGTGTTTTCACTCATTTCTAAAAACAATAAAAACATGTGTTAAGTATTCTCAATTTTTGTTTTTTTACAATAAATTATTTTTGAAAATAATAACTTCGAAACATTGGCCAAATACCTATTTGTTTTTAAACTCCAAAAATAATTTTTGAATTACTCCGCAAGACAGTCAGCTAGCCACAACACCAATCGTCGTCTAATTAGCTAACCTTGATTCCTGTATGTTATATAAATGTTGCATATGGACTATTTCTTTAGATTTACGGTTTGCATTCTATATAATCTATGAGACTAATTGCATCTGTTTATAAAAATTATTAAAATATACTTTAATTGAAAATTACAAGACTGAAAGGATATATATCTAAAAAAAAAAAATTTAAAAAATTGATCATTTTAAAGAATTAGAATGTACTATATTTTGGAATTAAGGTCCTTTTAGTTCTATAACTCTTTGATATGAGCACCGGTTTATTCTAATAATTTTTTAGATAATATGAATTCAGTAGAAAATTGTTTAAATAATTCAAAAAATGATATTTTGGATGGTAAAGTTGGATTTATACTTTAAAAGGAAAGGAAAAAAAAAAAAAATCACAATTTTAGTTTAAAGCCTTGTAGGCTTCTACCGACGACTCTTTAAATAAAATATTAAATTTGTTGAAAAAACTAAAAAATATTTAGGTTTTGTCCCTTGAGCGCAAACGGTCGTCAGGTTCACAATCTTCTCTGTTTTTTTTTTTGCTCTTACTTTTTCCTTTTATTCAGTCCACGTATTAAAAGATAATACTTCACATATTTTCTTAAATATAAAGAGAGAACAAAACTGAGAAGATACCTTAGAAGAAATTAATTAAAATTAAAAGAAAATGGTAAAATCCAAACACTGTTAGACATATATATAAACAGGTCCCATGGCTAACATTGTTTCATGAACAGAGAAGAAAAAAAGCCACTATTGATTTTTTTTTTTCACTACATATAAATATGAAAAATAAAAGGTTCAAGAAGAAAAGAAATAAAATAATGAAATAAGAAAAAGGTTAGAGAGGAATACACAGAGAGATGAACAAATAAAATCAATAAAGGAAATAACTGTTTGTTAGGAGCTGAGAGTCGTTGCCCTTAAATGTAATTTTCGTGTAGGTAAAAGTACTTTTTAAAATACTCGTTTTGATTCCATGAATGCATTATTTGAATTATTTTTATAAAATTATTTAAATTAATATATAATTTATAAATAATTTGTTAAGTAATAAAATTATTTTTATCTCATATTTGTGTTAATATTTAATTTAAAATATTGAATTTTTTTTTTTAAAAATGAACATTGTTATGTCTTTAAATTTGATAAATATATAATAGTATTGGTTGTCGAGTAATAATTAATATTATTTTGCAATTTTTTATTTCAAAAAAATATATATCTAAACACGATTTTTAAATTTGATAAGTATATATATGAACAATATTTTGGTATTTATTGATATACAACATAAACCAATTTATAAAAAAATGTATTTATTATAGGGACATTTTGATATTTATTAATATATTAGAAAATAATAAAAACATAAAAACGATAAGGAATAATCAAAATTGTACAAATATATCTAACAAAACAATTATCCAGAAGTATATTTATTATAAGGATATTTTTAATATTTATTTGTATACGAGCATTTTGATATTTAGTAGTATAAGTAAACCAATAATAATTAAATGATAGAACAAGTTAAAGATAAAAATGAAAAAAAGAGCAAAATAGGAAAGATAATACATAATAAAACTAACAAATATAATTATACATAAAATTATCCTATATTAATATATAGGTATTTTAGTATTTAGTAGTGTAAAAAAAAATTAATAATAATAATAATAATTTAAAGCTAAAAAAAAAAAAGGCAAAGGGCAAAGACAATAATACATAGTAAAACTACAAAATGTAAATATGCATAAAAGTATTATATATTAATATAAGAACATTTTGATATTTAATAATCTTTAAAAAACTAACAATAATTAAATAGTAAAAAATGAAAAAAATGAAAAATATAATGCATAATAAAACTACAAATATAATTATACATTGAGGAATGATATCTTAGTATAGGGCATCAAATAAATAAAAAAAAAAAAGAAAAAAGTAGACATAATAAAACTATAAAATATTATTATACATTAATATAAGAACATTTTAAAATTTAGTAGCGTAAAAAATAATAATAGTTAAATGATAATAAAAATTGAGTTAAAAATGAAAAAAATGATAATATATATATATATATATATATGAGAATATTCATGTAGGTTTTTTCTCACAGTAAGGTTTAACTATTCTATTCTCCTCTAAACTTTAATTAAATTTATATTTAAATTTATAATTTTTTAAAACTTATAATTTAGTATATATATACACGAGAATAACCATGTAGTGTAACACCTCGTTTCTTACACGAACTAAAATTTTAGTCAAATTTATATTTCTAAAATTGTTATGATCTTACCCTTAATAATTAGAAAATAAAATTTATAATCTTAATTTTTGAGGTGAAGATGTTTCAATAATCAAAAAGTGTTTAAATTAAATTATGTAAATTTTGAACAAAATTACCAAAATGCCCCTAACTCTTAAACCTTTTATTGTTATGAGACAAGGGTATTTTAGTATTTTCACCTTAAAAATAATTATCACCAGCAGCCTCTTCCTTTTCTTCTCTTGGTGACACATGTTTAAAAAAAAAAGGGATAATATGATGAGCTAGTATAAGGGACAATATGATGAGCATATGTTCTTACATAGCATTTCCTTATCTTCACCTTGGAGAGAATAATTCCCATCCGAGAGACTCATTTTCCTTCTTATATTTTCTTTCCTTCTTTTCTCTTCTTGACATTTCTAAGAGAAAAAATTCAAAAATTGAAATGGGATTTCTTCACTAAATTCAATTTTTGCAACCAAACAATTCTTCAAGTGATTTTGGTATGTATACAAAGCTTCTTTCCCCTTTTAAATTCTGTTTATGATCTGAAAAACAGGTTTTTAACACAAATAGGTCAGTCATGGATGAATTTTTCAAAAATAATCAAAGAACAAATTATTTGTGATGTTTTGAACTTCATATGAAACTGTTTTTCTGAAAATTGAAATGAAAATTGAGAACCTTCCACAATGATTTAGGTTTCAAAATTATATTTCTAAACAGCTATGGATGTCTAGTTTATCACAAATTTTACAGTTTGTAATTTGGAGTTTTCTACACAAAATTATACCTATTTAAATGAAGGTTGTTTTATTAAACACAAACTGCAAGAGCTCTCGGTATTTTTGGTATTTGAAATAGTTATACAGTTTGTATTTGAGAAAATTATATCCTATTTTAAATCTTGACATGTCTATTATTTGAAACATTTTACGGTTTGTTATTTTGATATTTTTAGACAAAGTTATGGCTGTTTAATCAAGGATATGTTAAGTGAAAGGGGTGCTGGGAAAACTGTTTAAAAAACCAATTGAATTTATGTAATTTGAAATAGTTTTACTGATTGAAATGGGATGAATTATATCTTGTTTTAAAGCTTAAGATGTCTAATTTAATACGGTGTACTATTCCGAGTTTTCTAGACAAATTAATAGCCATTTAACTAAAGGTATGTTTTGCTCCCATTGTGCTGAAAAATCAGTTTTGAAGTAATTGGTTTTCTAAGGACTTGAAAGGGTTTTTCATTTGATAATTGAGTGTGTAATATCCAATTTTTAAGATTGAAATGCCTAATTTATGTATGTTTTTACAAAAATAAATTTAGACATTTCTACCAAAAGTTATATGTGAATATATAAGGGTAGGTTAAGGGTATTCTAAAACTACTTAAAAACAACAATTAACTATTAACAACTCCTATTTTGGATATGTTAAAGTGTTTTATTAGTTTGACATAAATTGTAGGTTTCTCAACTTATGAGCTTATTCTCTTGTACACCACATTTGCTCCTTGAATAGACATGTTTTGTTTGCTATAAAAGAGAAGCATATAGAGAATGGCATTCTTAATGCCCTCACATGTGCAATTTTTGCATAACCAAAGCATATATTGATGTACAATCATCTTAGTGATTTTACTTGAAAAAAAAATAGAACAATGTTTAAAATTTCTAAAATAGTAAAATGTTCAAACTTACAAAAAAGTTTTCTACAGTTTTGAACATGTGTTTATTAATCATTTTTCAAAAATAGTAATTCTCAAAACTTACTAAAATAAATTTCAAAATTTTATAAAAATAATAATTTTTCAAAAAATTATCAAAATAGTAATTTTTTAAAACTTCTAAAAAGAGTAATTTTTTTAAAACATACAACAAAAATAGTAATTTTAAAACGTTATAAAAGTGTAATTTTACAAAACTTACTAACAATAATAAAATTTTAAAACTTTCTAAAAATAGTAGTAAATTTTCATTATTTTTTAAAAATAATAATTATTCAAAACTTTCCAACAATGGCAAATTCGATAATAAGTAAAATGTTTTCTAAATCATATCTTTATTTGTATTTAAATATGTTGGAACATTTAATTTTACTTAAATGTATTGTATTTATTTGCTTATATGAAGGCCTAAATTTTTATGATAAATAATTATATGTTATAGTTAGATTACAGTAGTTAATTTAAATATAAAAATATATATTACAAAAACAAAGAATGTTTAATATATATATATATATATATATATATAATAGAGAGAGAGAGAGGA